>CAJNOI010000101.1:0-82500 GCA_905250115.1 Adineta steineri
ACTTCATCTTTTATCTCACAATTTCACGGAAAGTTGTTTTTGGCAAACACAGTAGAATCTCATAAAATGAACTCCCTCGTTTGTGAACACCCCGTTTAACTGATTACTTCGAGAACGCCCGAGCATATTTTGCTGGTTTTGAACTCCTCGTTTATGAAAACCCCTTGATTCTGAATGTGAACGGATTTTTTGAGCCCGACTGTATATATGAATCTTGTAATGTGAACAGTAATAGATGGCGTCACACTTACGAAATACATTTCGATGGATTTTATTGGCTATATAATTATATCCATACAGAATATAAAAAGCAGAGAATAAAGAGAAACAATGAGAGAAATTCTTTCATTATCTGCCTATTAATTATGGCAGCAAGAAATGACTTAAATTTAGAACAAATGGTTAATTTAATTATAGATACTAAACAAAGAATGTCTTATCGATTATTGAAGGATTAATTCGATGTATTAGTTGGCGGTATATCAAATATTCTTAAAAGAAAAAATGAATATTTGGACGATTATGAATGTAACAAGAGCAAAAAAATGAAACGAAAATTACATTCTTTCGTTCTTCAGTTTCAATCAAAACTAATTGATATTTATCTTGATATAAGCACTTTGAAACAAAAGACTATTCAAGAGTATTTCCAGCGGATTTAAAGAAAATCTTCATTTCTTATTTAAAATAGTTGTATTAAAAAGTATTTTGTGATAAATAATGATAAATTATTGAATAAAAGTATCAAGTGATGATCAGAGAGTACAGAAAATAGTAAAGGAATTGTACTTAGATTAATTTTGGTCAAACTCCCTCCTATATGATCACTCCATCATTGTGAACGTTTTCGTAGGAACCAGCGGTATTCACATGAGTGAGGTTCTATTGTGTATCCATCACATACCCACACTCACACTCACGCCCATTGACGTATTTTTATGACCAAATAAGATATTATAGTAAGTATCAGGAACAAATACCAAGTATTCTTCTTAAAGTACAAGTACGAGTACAAATACTTGCGTCCTAGCTCTGGCAAGGACAGAATGTAGTTATAGAATGCTTAACTGTTACAAAAAGATACATTATACAGGATGCAGAATACGTTTATATTGAATTGAGAAAAATGCGTTGAGTATTATGATTATATAGGACTCCTCGCAATGGAGCGAATTTCTATTCGCAGATAATACTGCAGTCTAAGTTCAAATCATGATCAGTATCTTGGATAGCATCACAATGACACGGCTGTCAAAAATACGATGTGACGTCTATGTAGAAAATGTGTGTTCGGAGTAGTTGCCGAAACGAGTGCATTGGATAAATAATAGTTAATGTTATATTTTATGAAATCAGTACTACATAGATTTATGAATTATTCTTTTTAGTATAAGGGAGCATTTTTGTCCTATATGGAGTTTTTTCATATAGTTTTATACCTGATCTATCATTTAGTTCTTTGTCTTATTCTATTTTTTTTAGTATTTCTATTCAAAAATCATATCTACTGTTTTTTTTCTTTCCCCTAATAACGTCATTATCGCGTGCTCATATCTATCGTCTAAACGATACTTCATACGTTTGCACGTTCACTCTCTGTACAATTTTTTTTGCTTTCCTGTTGGTTTTATATATCTTTTTTCGTTCTGTGTCGTCTCTTCTTTTTTTTCGTACAGCTGTCGACGAACATCACTTACTAGTATATATAAAAGGTCACGTTTTTATAGATATAAAAAGCGATAGCGATAAAAAAAAGTTTATATACACATGACAAACGGTTCATAGACTTCAAATAAGAATAAAGCTTCGATGGATGAAAAAGGCAAACGAATTACAATATACAACGATCATGATCAATGGTGAACATTAGTTTCCCTAAATATGCCAGCGCAGTATGTAACGAATGTGCAAAAGAAGTCTTTTTCTTTCTATTATTTATTTTTGTTTTTTTTGCTTTCAAAAGAAATTTAGTGAAATCGATTAACACCGTCGTATCAACATTATTAATAATATATCCATTAGTTCAGCTCCAATATATACGTGATCATCTCTGTGCCAACTAGGTCTATTATTCAGTTCAAAGAAATATGAATGAGTTTTTTCAAGTGTCTACAAATCATCGAATACTATCAATCCGAAAGTGATAGAACTTCTGGAGATGAACGAGATTTGTCAGATATGCTCGATGAACTAAGAAGAGAAGAGATGCAACAAATTACTCAAAGTACTGTATATGATCGATCCTGCGACGATGAAATAGCTGAAATTATGACCGATAAATTGGAACATAGAGATGCTAATACGAATTTTTTTTCAAAACCAAAATGTGGATATTGATAAGATTTTGAACATGGAATAGGCTCCTGTTTCGCCAGTTATATCAACACAATATTCATATCCACCAATTCAGCAAACAGGTACCATATAGGACCACGATCTTCCTTATGTTGAATACAGTCATTTGGATCGACAGACTATTGCAGAAGAATGTGTCTTTAATCTTATTCGTTTTTCAATCAATCGCCACTGAATCGATATCGTGCCAAATCTTTTGACATTATATCATTCACAAATGTACCGAAAGAAGAAGTGTTGGCGAATATCCAGGATCGGTTTGGTGTTAACAAAATTCAATACCTTTGTATTGATGAAGAGATTAGTGAATGTAACCAGAAACGATACTTATATATACAACTTATATTTAAAGATAAAATCGATCGAAGAAGACCATTTATAGACGATATAACTGAAACACAATGTAACTATGACGCAACAAATAATGATCTGGCTTGGAATGAGTATTTAAAGAAAGGTACACGTATGGGTGTGGGTATGTATGTGTGCTTGAATCACAAATGAATACAAAACCCACACCCACACATCACACCAAAAGTTGAACTTTATAATCAAGCATTATCATTATCGTACATTATACATTACTTATTTTCTTCCTCTTTTAATATCTTTTAGTTAGTTTTGTTTTCACATATACTCAACTATTTACCTTTCTTTTTTCACAGTTTTCTATTCTAATAAATATGCATACAAAAAACATGTTATGATTGTTAGCATCTTGAGGGTGCAGGAGTGGATGTTTAATAACAAACTGTCGTATCTATCGTGAAGAAAGATAAATACAATCTGCTCTTCTCAAATTTTGCTTTTCAGTTATCGATTGTGTTGTTATTGAAGTAAAAGGAATATAATAATTGAAAAAATACACAGTTCAATATTTCGACGCATTTCGTGTTGTTTATTAATATAGAAACACATCAGGTTTTGTATAAACTGGTCAAAATAATAGTAAGTAGAAAGGGCGGGTGGATGTTCACTCGAGAAAACTGTAAGATCCACACTCAGGCCCTAATTTTACCTACGTACAGTAGTCAACCTTCCCTCGTCAGCTCATTTTGATACGCTCGATTACTAAAGTAATGACCAAAAACGAGTGAATATGTTTACGCTTCTTAGACTGCAAAAACTGTGAGAATCTTATGAATTCAGCATCAAAGTATTCGTCTCAACTTGATCTTTCGTTGAAATGAAATTGAATAGGGTTTATTTGGAATAATATATTTATTCTTTATACAACAAATTATTTATTGGCATTTAACGTTTATAGTTTCTGTTTCGACTACTTGAAGATCATCTGTATTCTTCAATGGAATATTGATATTGTCGTTTTGTACAGATGGTTGTTTATTTATTCCTCTTTCTATCCATTTTTTTAATAGAATAACTTCGATAGCACCAATTGCTAATTGTTCAACATGATAAATAATCATTGGTAGTGAGAGTACACCAGTGATATCTTGATTTTGATTTCCATAGAAAGCATTTATCAATGTAATTCCTATTGTTAAAGCTTTTGTTGCACCACAAAACATGATTGCTACGGTATCTTTTCGAGAAAACTGCCAGCGTGGAATAGGTAATCTAGCTATAAACATAATCAATGATGAAAAAAACACATAAATTCCGGCATCAGTTAAAACTAAAATGAGAAGATCTTTTTTCTGTATTGCCTGAAATGATCCAGTGGCAAAAGCTGTACAAAATACTGCCCAAACCAAGGTTAATATTGCTAAACTAGTGACCTCAGCAAAATAGAGTTTTTGTCGTAAATCCATTACTTGTTTTGGCCATAATAAACGAATTATTTGTCCGACAAAAAAAGGAATTAAAGCAGTTAAAATTAGATTTCTAATGATACGCCCGTAATTTACTTGACCATTAGTATTATTTGTAATTGATAATGAATCAAATACTGGATTTTTTAGAAAATAAAATATCATAGCTGGTGAAACGAATATTCCTAGAAGATTTCCAAGAACGGCATTCAATAATGCTGCATATTCATTTCCCATTGCATTTTTAGTCATAACAGAATTACTTGAAATAGTTGTACAACTGGATGCCATTATAATTATACCAACTATCAATGCTTTATTTAAAGATAATTTTATTAATAATAATGCTAAACCATAAGTAGTAAATGGAACGATTATTAAACTATATATTTGAACAAGAACATGAAGACGAATATGAAGCAATTCTTGAAGAAGTTGTTGCGTTCTTACTGATAAACCGCTTAGAAAGAAAAGTAAGATAATACAACTTAATTTAACAGTCCATTCAGACCGAATATATCCACCTGTTTTACCTACATTTGGAAATAAATATGCAAGACAAATCACCAAAATTAAAACAATATGAAACCAAAACTTTTGAAGAATTGTTAATAAACACGACGAACGATTTTCTTTAGTCTATTTTTCAGTTGTTCATCTTGAATATTTTGCATATATGTATGAACAGGTAGAGCCAATGTAGACAAACAATATAAGCAAACGAATTTATCATTATAAACAGCACAAATCTGAGGAGTATCTGTTAGGAAGATATTGTCTAATAGAATGTTACTCGAAACCATGAGAATTATTGAACAGTGACTTTTATCAACTGTATATTCTTTGAATTCATCATAGTTTTTAAATTCATTTATGAATTTGATCCCTAAGACATCTTCGTCGGATTCATTTCCAAGCCAAACAAGTGAAAAATGATTCTTGTCACAGTTTCGAATTGACATTTAATTTTTCATTTAATAGAAAAACGTTGATCTGTAATATAAATAGATATGCTTTTAGGATTAGAAATCTTAATGAATCTTTGAAATGATGAATAGAAATAAATAAATCATCTTTTTACTCTATCATACTTAGTAAAATGTGTTGATCTATAGAATATCGAATATGTTTTAATCAACATTCTTCTTATCTATTCTTCTTTCGAAAGTGTACTTTGAAGGACACCATACATAAGGATCGATCATTGCGCAAAATGATAATTGAAAATGTTATTCGATACAATTTATATAAAATTAATCATCTTTCATTTAATTCAATATATTCGTTAGAGTGAATCACATCAATGGCGAGTGAGTTAACGGCTTAATTGTAGAAAGAGTCTATTGTGATGATCCAAAAATCATGAAAAAAATACGATTATACATTTACGCTTGATCTATTCTAGTTTTAAACGGTTCACACACACACTCACACCGTCGAAAAGATAATATTATGTGGTTCACGATAAATTTATTTATGTTAAAAATATGAATACATTAATGCACACAGATTATTTTATACAAGTCAATCAAACACCTGTGAATATCAAAGAAAATCATTATTTTTGTCATTGTATTCGTCTCAGTTTATTTCTTTTGTGATGCAAGAAATTTATTTAATGTTGCATTTGCTTCATCCCATGATTTTATTTCTGTTGATAATCGTTTTACCCATGCTTGTACATTTGGATAATCATCATATGAAGCGCTCGCAACTGGTAACATCACTACTTCACAGACTAATGCAATATCAGCAATTGAAAGTTGATTTCCACCAGCAACATAATTATTTTTACTTAAGTTTTCATCCATGAATGTTAAACTTGATTTTAACACTTCATCACCTTCTTTTTTTAATTCATCAATTGTTTGTTGGGAATAATTTTTAATAGGACCAAATACATTTGCTTTAATTAAACGAACAGATCCATGACGAAGATTCGAATGATGCCAATCTAGCCAATAATCAACTTTAGCACGTTGTTTTGTATCTTTTGGATAATAATGATCAGGTAGATTTCTACTTTCACATAAATAACGCATTATTGTATGTGATTCACCTAAATGAAAACCATCGTCAACAATTGATGGAACCTTTCCACATGGATTTATTTGTTTGTAAGCAGCGCCTTGAGTTTCTTCCTTCATTATACCGATTTCGTGAACCTGATGTTCAATGTTATTATCCATCAATAACATGGAGACCGCACGGCAAGGTTGAGATAACCAATCAGTATATAATTCAAGTACCATTTTAGAAATCTGAAAAGAAAATGTATATATTGACTTTATGTTAAAATGTCGTCGCTTGCTTTCTATCTAATGTTTTTTTTATAAAAGACGGTATTCTTTGTTGACTTTTTGGCACCGAATTATTTCGTTCTTATCTATTACCACATAATAATATTATATCAATTCGTTTCTCTCGTGATTAACTAATTCTGCTGTAGTTTTATCTTTATTAACAATCGTAGGATAAATAATAACAGTAAAAAATAAGGAATTAATTGCTCGATACATATCTAAACAACTGAAAATATAGGTCGTTACAGAGGGTAACAACTTCGAGATCTATAAAAAATTCTAGGAAAAATATTTCAAAAAGTCTTTGAATAAGATGAAAATATTAAGTTGATATATCAATTAGGTTGCAATGGTAATATAAATTCTACTAACTTGTCTTACGTCTTCGATATTTGATAATTATTTTAAGAATATGATTATTATTAGGGAAGGAATGGAAAAGGATGTATAAAAACAAATATATGAAAGAAGAAAAAAGAATAAAAGGAGTAAAGTTTGTATAAATGAAAATTGTCTTTTAGTCAAATTTAATAAGTTCAGTATAAGGCATTGATGTTTATGACATTTTCCATTATTTGTATCATTAAAATCAAATGTAATTATACTTGGATCTGCTGAAGATGTTCGTGACATATCTCTTACTGTTGATGAAGAAGACATACGTCATGCACATAATAAATGATCTGTATGCGTTGTTTTTCTTATTAGTAGAATTATATTTCATTGTATAAATGATGAACTAGTTTTATCTTTATTATTAATTTGATTAACTTCATTAAAATGATCTTTTAAAAGTTGATATTTATCTTTTCTATTATCTTTTCTATAAACTAAGTAAATTCCAATATGTATAATTAAACCACCAACAGTTAATACTTTTGTCGATGAAGAAAATGATAATGTTGCAGAATTTGAAGTTGTACTTAAAGATACATTAAATGAGTAACCATTTATTATAATTAAATTTGTTTCAAGATTTTTTTTTATAGCATTACTATTTTAATTAATTTAAAAAAAACTATATATATTGTATTATAAGTAATAATTGAAAGAGAAATATTTAAGAAATAATAGCACGTGTTATTTCTGATTGATTATTTTCATTTAATGAATCATAATGTCCATCAAATTCAATATATGATACTGGATCACTAACATCAACTGAAAGAACAACTAAAAATTAAACGAAAAAAAATTTCTTAATATAAAAATAATTGTATTTTCTTTAACTAAAACTCGATTTGAAGATGTTAGTATCATATTTAAAATATACATTCCAATATAATTAATTGCTGAATTGTATTGTAATAATTGGTAAAGTGATATACCTGCACTCCAGTCTCTTGATATTTTTAATAATTTGTGTAAAAAACACGAATATGTTGTTAGTTGATTTTTTGTTATATGTATAAGATCGAATATTTTCTTATAACTATTTCAATTATTAATAATCAATTCTAATTTTACAATATCAAGTACAATATTTTATTTTAATAAAACTTTTACTGTTATTTCCTAATGATAAGAATGATATAGACATTTGATAATAAACTTAAACAAATTGAGTTATTTTAGATAATATTATTCGAAAGAGATAAAATGTTATAAATAAAAATCCTTCCAAATATATATCGATATAGAATAAGAATTTCTACATATTATTACTTGTTGATTATTATGGTATGTTTTCTTTTGATAGATATATTTGAAAATATATTCATATGATATAATCTTGCTGATCTTAGTACGATTGATGATAAAATTTATTAGTTTTAATTGTTAAGAAATCTACAAATATTAGTATACTACGATAATTGATATAAATAAAATAGCGTTAATGAATAAGAATAAATAATAAATGTCAATATATTTTAATTGTGAGCATCTAAAAGATGTAATTGCGTATTAGTAATGAGTGAATGTGTTTTGAGTTGTTTTAACATTTCATTAGCAATAGTTTCTTCTGGTTTGTTACGAATAGCTACTATTTGATAAGATCCACATGGTTGAATACGACGCATTTGTGTAATAAGATTTTGAGCATATGTAGATATAGATGATGATGATGTTATTGCTGGTATTTGTAAAGCATAGATATCATTTGATGATGTTTCATCTTTTTGCTTAGATAATTTATCAATAAAAAATGTAAATAAATCTTCATTATTATTATCATTTGATATTTGAGTAATACAAAACAGAGTTGAAGTATTATTTTGATTCGAACGATGTAGACAAATGATATTTTCTAAACCAGTATATGTTGATGTATTAGAAAGTTGAAGTTCATTTTCATTAATCAACTCAAATTCTGAATCTTGTTCTTTTGCAGCTGATGATTTTGTTTGTTCTTTTTCATTAAGTTTATTATAAACAAGTGTTGCAATTGTTTTAATTGAAAGTCCTTGAAGAAGATCAACTAATGGTATATAAATGCCAGTTTCTAAACCTAACCAATTATATAATGAAACAGCAGCTAATGAATCCATACCTTGACTAACAAGTGAACGATCAATAACTATACGATCAACACTAGTTGCACCTAATAATCGTGCAACCGTTGATTGAGTTCGTTCAATAATTGTTTCTTTTTTGTTCATAGTAGACTCATTTGAATTACTTTTTCCTGAGGATGATGGTTGATCGAATTTCATTTCTTTATAACGTTCATCTACGATTTTTCTTAAATAAGATGTAGCTAATGTTGGATAATTTCGATGTAATATTTGCCAATTAACAGCAAAAATAACAGGGCATGGACAAATCTTTTGAGTTTGATGAAAACATTCAATTAATTCGAATACAGTTACTGTTGGCATTAATTCAAAACCTTGTGTCTCTTTCAAAGTACTGAGCATTTCTTTATGACGATGAAACATTCCAGCACCACTTACAGCTGGTAAACTAATTGACAGTGCTGGCAAACTAAGTTTTGTAGAACGATAATGAGCAAGTGCATCAAGAAATTGATTACCAGCATTATAACCAGCAGATGCAACTTCAAGTAAATGATTTCGAATTGATGAAAACATAATAAAAAAATGAACAGGTGCATGAAGAAGTTGTGTAGCTTGATGAAGATACCATGCACCACGAACTTTTGGTGGTAAAACAAGTGATAAATGTTCTTGTGTTAAATTGCCTAAAGTACGATCTTCTGAAACAACAGCACTATGAATAATACCACGAATAGGATAAGAAGTTTTTTGAAATCTTTCAATTAAGTCATGAACTTGTTGAAAATTTGTTACATCGGCTTGAACAACATCAACATGAGCATTATATTCTTTTGTTGTTCGTTTTACTCTTAACCATTCAGCATATTGTGGATTCGAAGGTTGTTCAAGTTGAACTAATGTTCGACGACTCATAAGTGCTATATGTTTAACACCTCGGTGTTCAATCATCCATCGAGACATTGTTAAACCAAGACCACCAAAACCACCAGATATTAAAATTGTTCCTTGAGTACAAACTTCTAATGAAAACATTGTATTATCACTTACAACTATTGATTAAGAAAAAATAGTTATTGAAAGAAAAAAGAAGATACGATTACCTTTTAATAAACTATCAGATTGTTTCTTATTAATATTTAATGGTTGATCAGATGAAGTTATACGAAAAACTGTTTTACCCATAACTTGACCGCTACTGCATCTTAATAATGCTTCTATTACTTGAGATGGTTCATAAGTAACTGTTGGTTCCACAGCACGTAATTTACGTTGAACAAATAAGTCAATTGCTTCTTCAAGCATAATATGAATAAGAGGCGATATATGATCAGCAAGTCCAGCAAAGTCAATCACATGAAAACTACAATCTGATCGTAATTGAAACATTGATAAATTGCCATTATGATAAATATCTTTTTTACCCCATTCAACAAAATTACCATGATATGCTAATAATTTAATTGATTCTCTTAATAAAATACCTGATAATGAATTAACAATAACATCAACACCTTGTGGGAGAATTCGACGTATATCATTAACAAAAGAAGTATCTCGACTATTAAATACATGTTCAATACCATAATATTCACGAAGAAAACGTCGTTTTTCTTCAGTTCCAGCTGTAGCAATAACACGAGCACCAATATATTGACAATATTGAATACACATTTGACCTGCAGCACCTGTTGCAGCATGAATAAGAACAGTTTGATCAGATTGTAAATGAGCACGATATTTAAGAGAATAAATAACTGTTAAAATTGGACATGGTAGACCACATAATTGTTCATCAGTAAGAGGGAAATCAGATGGAATACGTATTGTAAGTTGCGAATTAATCATAATATGAGAATGATATGCACCAAGATTAGCAGAACCTAAAACATGATCACCAACTTGAAAATTAGTCGTTGTAGGATCTACACGTACAATAGTACCAACAAAATCTGAACCTGGTTCTGTATCTTGATTAACTTTTGGTTGATTTTCATCAGATTGTCCAAAAGTACGTGTATATGGATAAAGACCACGTGATTTGAGTACATCACGAAAATTAATACCAACACAATGAACACGAACTTCTACCATACCTGGTAATAATTCTTTTTCTCTGTCTTCTTCGATCCATGTTAATTCAGAAAGAAAACGAGATGGTGGTACACGAATACGGAATGGTTTGTGATCAGCATCTCGTTTAGGAATAATAGAAATTTGTTCGTATTTAGATTTCTCTTCTTCATCATTATTTTGTAACATTTCATAATGCCATGTTAAATGTTGAACTTGATTTTGTTTTGTATGATTAAGGCGAAGAACAACTTCACAAGTATCAGTTGAATATCTTGAATTAATCATATATTCTATTAAAGTACGAATAAATATTGATTGATTATTATTATTTAATGATGTTTGAAGATCAATAAGTTTTAATCGATTTCGTTCATATTCAATTATTAAACTTCGTGCAAGACCAATAAATGATGATGCAATTAAATTAAGATTAGAATCATTATTGAATTGAGCATGATTTGTAAGAACATAGACAAATGGATAAAAATATGGCGATGATTTTTGAATTGTTTGAAGAATACGTGATAATGTTCCACATATAAGTTCTTCATTTTGTTTAAATGCTAAATCATCATTATTTTCATTAAGTGATACTTGATCAAGTTGCCATGCAAAAATAATAGATACTTGTTTATAAGTAGTTAATAGAACTGGTATTCCAAAACAAATAGTATCTAAAGTTGAATTATGAATATCAAAAATTTCAATATTTGAACATGGTAACAATGATGATAGAATATGACCAAAACTATTATTATTATCATCATCTTTAGTGAATATTAACCATATTTGATTTATTCTTTCATCAAGTGTTTGTAATATTTCATTCGATATTGTTTTTTGACTAATAATAAATGTACTTTCATTCTGATTTAATGTTGATTCAATAATATAAAATCCTTCGATTTGTTCTAATAATGCTGTCCATTGTTGAATATCATTTAATGCACGATTATTATCATCATCATCATCAGATGATGACCACCATTGATCACTAAAACCAAAAATAAGATCAAAATAAAGAGGCACATGAACTAATTCAAGTAATAAAAGAAGACCATTAGGAACAAGTATACGACGAAGATCAATTAAAGAATTTGTTATATTTTGATTTCCTTGAAGTTGATTTGCAGAAAATATAATATCAAATGATTCTATAGGTATTTTTTCAAGTGTTTTACTATCATATAAATCAATTGTTTCATCATAAATAATAGATAAATTTGTTTGATTAGTTATATGTGTATTAAATGTTTGTTGAGCTTTTGCAAGTTGTGTTGGATCAGAATCTGCATAATATAAATCAATTAATAAACCTGTTTGTTGTGATAAATTAAGAAAAAGATCAAGAATAGGTAAAACATCTGAACAATCACTATCAGTTAACCAAAATATACGTAGCCGATAATTTTCAAATGAATTATCTTTAGTTTGTTGTTGTTGTTCGTATTGTAATTGTAAATGTTGACAAATCGACTGAAAAATTTGTTGTGTTTTATTTGCACTTATAAGAGTTTTAATTTGTTGAAAAGTTTGTCCAATTTCATCATCACCAAGAAATATATCTAATCCAGTTTTTTCTCCACTAAGAATATCTTTTAAATGTAAACCATATTTATTTAATATTATTAAAAATGGTTTTAAACGAGGAAAACGTTCAATTAATTGAATTAGACGAAGTTGTGTTGAATGCCATGTTACTACTTGTTCCGAATGTAAAGTTGAAGCAAGAGAACGACATGCATTTAATAATGGATGATGTATATGATTTAAATCAAGATCTTTAATTGCTATTTGAGCATAATAAGCAGCTAATTCATTAAATGGTTCTATTGATTCAATTAAATCTTGATTACCATTAGAATTAAGTTCATTATTAAGAATAATTTTAGGTGCTGGAAGTAAATGTGATATATCTTTTATTATTAGTGAATCAGTCCATACTCTTTTCATACAATAATCTTTTATAATTGTATCTAAATATGTTTTATGATCAGTATTAGGTAAATCACTTGTTAGATTTAATTTATCAAAGATTGTTTTTTCCATTGACCATCGACCAGAATGTGCACCTTGAACTTGTTGAATAACAGCACCTTCAAATGTAAATATTGGTTCTTCGGTTTTATTATCCATTGGAAATGTCCATAAATCGATAGTATATGTTCCTTCTTGACCTATGCCACATATATTATCATGAAACTTTCCACGTACTTCAACATTTGTTGATTGATTCATTTTTGTTTTTGTCTTACTTGAATAAATGAATTTTTGAATACGTACTGGAAGAAATGTTGTTTCAATACCTGGTAATATAACTAGAAATGGATGAGAAGCTGAATCCATTATAGATGGATGAAGTAAATAATAAGATGAAGAATCATTATCATCATTTGATAATTCAGATATAACCGAAGTTGAAGTACCACGTAATGTTTTTATTTTTTGAAAACTAGATCCATATTGATAACCTCGTGTTGAAAAATGTGCATAAGCACTTGTTATATCTTGTGTTGACCATGTATCATTAATTGTTTCCAAAGGGGGTATTGTTAATGATTTTTGTTCTTTAAAATCTATTTCGATTTTACCTTGAGCATGTAAAGTAAACTGATTTAATGAATATTTATTAAGATTATTTTGATCACGAAAAGAATCAACAACATCAGTACAAGTCATACCTGATGAACGCATACAATCTGGACCAGCTACTGACCATGGTCGACTATAAATATACCATTCACGCATTGGCATAATTATTTGTGTAAATACTTCTACTAATTCATGTTCATTAAGAATAAGTGCTTTAATAAAGTTAACGTCTTCAAAAATAATTGTTGGTTGTTGTTGATCATCTTCTTTTGATGAAAGTAATTGATGACAAGCAGCTGTTGCAAGTTCAAGATAAGCAACAGCAGGAAAAAGAATTGCATCTTGAATTTTATGATCTTTTAAGAAAGCATGTTGTGGTAAATTAATATTAATAAGACCTTTCCATGTTGCACTTGTTTGATCATTTAATTGACGAATACCAAGTAATGGATGAGTAGGTATACGATTAGCTAAACGTTGTATAGATGAATCTTTTGATTCATACCAACATGGACTCAAATGAAATTTATATAATGGAAAATTATCGAAATATTCTTCATGGTTTTTCATAGGTAAAATTTGACGAGTATGAAAATATTGTTGCCATACATGAGATGATGTTGTAAGTTGTGCTAGACTAGTAAGTAATGTTATTTGTTCATTTTCTTTTCGTTTTAATGTTGGAAGAATAAGTGGTGATTGTTGTTGTTGATTTGTTAATTCATAACATTCACGAATAGATGTAGCTAAAACTGGATGTGGTGAAATTTCAAGAAAAACATTTGCTACTTCATCTTTTATAATTGCTGCTATAGCATCATAAAATCGAACAGCTTGTCTCACATTTGACCACCAATATTGACCATCAGCTGGTATATTATCATTCATTTGTTCACCAATAACACTTGAATAAAGTTTTGCTTGTGCACATATTGGATCAAAAATTTGTTTCTGATCTTGTATTGGAAATCCTCGAATATCTTTCAATGATGAAAGTAATTCTTTCTCAATATCAAATCGATTCATTTGATATGAATGAAATGCATTTTCAATACGAAGACGTGCTTTGAATACATTTGGATAAGATATGGTAAGAATTTGTTGTATTTCATCAATAGTTTTTTCATCACCACTTATTGTTACTGAACGAGGACTATTGACAACAGCAATACAAGCCAAATGTTCAATACCTTTAAGAAGTTTATTTTGTACTTCTTCTTCACTCATTGAAACAGCTAACATACGACCACCTTGTCTTGTATTACGATTTTGAAGACGTGATCGATGATAAACAACACGAACAGCTTCTTCTAAACTTAAACGACCAGCAACAAAAGCAGCTGCTTGATCACCAGCACTATGTGATATAATTGATGATGGATATATATTCCATGAAACAAGTAAAGCAGCTAATGCAACTTGTATAGCAAATAATGTTGGTTGAGCAATATTTGTATCATTAATACGAGATTCTTGTTCATTTTTCATTTCAATTAATTCTTCTAATAATCTCCATTCACCTTTATTAATTTTTGTCATTTCTCCATCAATTAAATTAATCCATTTATTAAATAAAGGTTCACTTTCATATAATTGTCTACCCATAGCCCACCATTGTGGACCTTGACCACTAAAAACAAAACATATTTTTTGTGCTAATGGTTTTGTTGGACGTGATATGATTGAAAGGCCTGGTGATGCTTGTTCAGTAAGAAAAGCATTGATTTGTTCTTGTAATTGTTGACGATTGAGAAAAACGAAGATTGCTGAATGTTGATAACTAATAGTTCTTTTAAGAAGAAGTTGTTGAGATATACGTTGAAGAAAAGCTTGATCATCATCATCTATATCATTAATTGGTTTTGTTTCTAACCAACGATTGAATTCAATTAATTGATTATTAAGAGATTGACGACTTTTTGCTAAATAAAAGGAAATAAATTATTTATTAATGAATAGAAATTAAGAACTTACTTGAAAAAATAAAAGTGAAATATTGTTTACTTTTATTGTGATATCCATTGATATGACCATTTGTAATTGATGTTTTATTTGGTTGATATTCTTCAATAATAGCATGTGTCGTTGTACCACCCATTCCAAATGAATTAACACCTATAGCTATTTTCTCATTATTTGGAAGAGATGGAAATGATATAAAATTTTGAACAATATGTAGATTATATTTTTGTGCATCTATTTTTGGATTAAGTGAAGTAAACTGCATATTTGCTGTAATACCACGATGATGCATACACATAGCAACTTTAATAAGTGATGCTACACCAGCTGCACCTTCTGTATGTCCTAAATTACTTTTAATTGAACCTAATAATAATGGTGGATCAAGATTTGATCGATTAAAAAATCGACCTAAAGAATTTGCTTCAATTGGATCACCAACTGGCGTACCTGTACCATGTGCTTCAACAAATAAGATTTTTCGAGTATCAAAATTATTTCTTGAATAAATATTTGCTAATAAACGTCCTTGTCCAGCAGCTGATGGAACGACAAAATTCGTTTTATCTTCATTTCCATCATGACCACTAAGTACATCACGAATAACACAGTATATACGATCTCCATCACGTTCAGCATCACTTAATCGTTTTAATAATAAAAGTCCAAGACCATCGCCTATACACAATATTTAAGTTGAAATTTATTTCGAAATAAAAATTAATCAATTGAATTCTTTACCTTTAGCATAACCATTAGCATCAGCACTAAATGATCGACTTCTTCCTTCAGGTGATTGTGCACCAATAAATGAATGTTGTAAAAAATTTTCTGGTGTAAAAAGTCCATTAACACCACCACATACAGCCATATCGGCTTCATTTGTACGAAGACATTGTACAGCCATATGTAAAGCTTCTAAAGATGATGAACAAGCAACATCTAATGAGACACTTGGGCCATGTAAATTAAAATGATATGATAAACGAGTTGAAGCATTATATAATAAACTATTAGGCCCATGAAATCTTGATCGATGTTCAGGTCTCATACGAGCTATTCCAGCTGCATGATCCGTTGAAAATTGTCCAATATGTACTGATGTTTTTGTACCATTGATTTTTTCAACGCTATATCCAGCATCATCAAGTAAATGAACAAATTTTAACATAAGTAATCGATGACATGGATCAACACTGCCTGCTTCAGCATCTGATAAATCAAAGAAACTTGGTTCAAACATATCCCATTGTTGATTCGACATAAAATAACCAGCGCGAAGAAGTTTTTGACGAAGTTGTCCATTATTATCCATATTAAACATATGAGCAGTAAATGATTCAATGTCAAATCGATCAATTGGTATTGCACTACCAACATCACGACTTTCTTTTAATGCATTCCATAAATCATTTGGTGAATGAATATCACCTGCAAATTCACAGGATATACCAATTAAAGCTATTGCTTCGAGTGATGTATTATTATTTATAGTTGACATTAGTATTTTTGTTTAAATATTAATTTCTAGATTAATATAATAGAGTTTTATATCTAAAATAAAAATGATAATTTTTCTGATCAGTCAAAATTTTAGGTAAGCTTTTAACTTTAATCAAATTTAATTAAGTTAAATTATTAAGTTTTTTATTTAATATTTAATAGTTTATGTTAATAAAAAAAACCGAACGAATGGATATTATTATTCATGCGTGTTATAATTCAAATTTGATAAAAATATACTTTAAAATATAAAACTGTTTCTGTTTATTAATTAGTAAATAAAAATGAGATATTAATATAAACTAGGACAAAGTCGTACTGTTCATAGTAAGCATAAGTATAGTGAGTATAGTTACGTATAGTTTGTTATTTCAAGTCAAAATTTGATTTCAGATTGTGGTCATATATGTTGTTGTTTTCTTTCGAAATACAGCTCGCCAATACTGTATATGTCCTTCGTACATGCTATTGTACATCTGAGTACCAGGTAATCCAGCAAACAAACGAAAATATTCTTGTTCTCTTGGTTGAACATAACGTTCAATAAATTCAGCACGAGTGTTGCTTTGAATGTCAAGTGCATGGAGAATATTCTTTGTAATATTGATCTTTTCTTCAACAATCAATTCACCATTTGCTGTTAAATAATCAATTGATGTATCTGATCCATCTATGTGAAATAAGTCACACCAAAGAAAATATCCATTTGGACGAAGTACACGGGCAACTTCACTAGCGAATCGTTGTACTGCTACTGGTCCACCATAAGCATGTGTTGCTTCAACACAAAGAACAATATCAAGGGACTCATTTTTAAATGGTAAATATTTTGTTGCATCAGCTACTACGAAGGAAAGTCGAGAAATCGTCGAATGGCGTTGTCGACATACATCAATGACACCGGAAGAAAGATCAGCTCCCACATAAGAATCAGGTATATAATTATGGACGCACCAAACAGCACCAGCACCTCTACCACAACTCACTTCAAGTACATTCTGATTTGTAAGTGATACGTGTGCAAGGACCTATATCGAAGAGCAGAACATTTTAGTCTTAATTATTATATCTCAAAGATGTAGATATTCTGTTGATCGCACATCCAATAAAAGGAAATTCTATTTATTATACGTCCAATGTACAAAGAAAACACTGAACTCTATATTATTCATTTTTGATTATTTACCTGTTTATATAGTTGTTTCGAACAGTAGTCGGAATTATCGTCAATATGCTCATCAAGATCTGCATAGCCATAATTCATAAATTGTAGTTCATCAACGTTCGAATAAGTATTTGCAATCCACTCATACCAGAAAGACAAGCTATCCACGTTTTCAGATGATTGTTGTTGTTCGACTTTATTACCACGAACCAATGCAGATTGAGATGATGCTGCTTTTGTTGTCAAAAGTCCTACGAAAAATAAACTTAGTATATTAAAAAATAAATTCATTGGTATACAATGATTACAAACAATTAATCTAACTTTAACTAAGGTATAAGTATAGTTTATCATATGTAATGATTGATCTAGAAGTTCAGAATATAATCTCGTTGGAATGATAGACAACATCAATCAGATAATTTTCCAAGTGAATTATCAGCAAAGACATTTCAGAATAGTACATTTAATTCAATCCTTTTTTATTTGAGCTTATTTTTTTAGCTTTTGAAGAACAATATAAATTACGCAGTATCATATAAGTCTGTCTCGATAGAAAGAATTAGTTCGATATAAAAAATAAAGGATGAAAATGAATCGTGTCATCAATAGTAGAACTGAATGAATAATGAATAGTCATAATAAACAAAGTTCCATTTGCTGAATATTAAATAGCATCCCAAAAGTATTATAGTGGGTGGCTCATAATAAAGTAGAGACTGAAAATGAATCACCGTGAACCGAACTAAACTGGATCTAGTTTTGTGAGAGATGATTTAACGTAGTCTAATATCACATGAAATTTATGTAAGTGTGAACTTTAACGTAACGTCTCTAACTGTACGAAAAATACATTTTAACTAATGATTTGTACTTAATCAAGTTGATCAAGTAGATCAAATACTATTCGAATAAAACCTTATTTGAACTAAAATGGATTCAGAAAAATGCAATTCAATAGATTTCTTATGCTGTATCTTGTGATATATTTTGTTTTTTCATGAAATATATTCGGGCGTCCAAGTATACAATAGAAAATGCGATGATTTATTATGTATCACTATTGATAAGTATGATTCTATCTATGTAAATAACTTACTTGCAGGAAGTCCTTTCCATTGAGTATTTGGTAGTAAGATATCATTTTTCATGACCAATGTAAATGGATAAAGTCTATTGTTGCCCATCAATTTGCAGCCTGCCATCACAAATGAACCACTCATAAGCACACATGACTTTCTAATTGTCACAGGAGCTAGCTTCAGGATACTTTGTTCAAAACTATGACACTAAAACAATTTAAAGATAAATATTCTTTATAAAAGAGTATAAGAAAATATAGTTATAGTGTACCTGAATATTAGCATGCATATTAAGTCGAACATCATTTTCAATAGTTATTAAATGATAATCAGTAAGACAAGAAACATCAGGTATGATAACACCTTTACCAATGCGTGCACCAAATGCACGAAATAAATTGATTAAACATTGTGTATTGCCAAGAAATGGACAAATGAATTGTTGATGATCTTGTCTTAGTCTTGAAATTATTTCTTGTACTATTGGATAGTGTATGTATGAGCGATATCGGTAGGTGATACAAATAAGTATTGTATGAATAATTAACATACCAACGACACCAGTTAATGAATAAATAGTTAAGAGAAGAGATTTACTGATGAAATAAGAAAAACATGTATGCCAAATAGGAGTGATTTTCATTTGATCTGCTGTTGTTGTTGATGATGATCTCAAAGGCATTTTGAATGGCATGACACAAGCTGGAACACCAATAAAAACGTCTCCTGTGCTACTATTTGTCTCTCGAGAGACGCGTGTTAAATTGCCAATCATTGTCTCAGATGCAAGATGACTACCCGGTAAAACTGAACATCCATTCGCAAGATTTGTATAAGATCCAAGTGTTATGTGATCTACACAATGCTCACCTGAAAGTGTCAACTCAGTTGGAACTAATAATACTGAACCAAAAGTAGTGACTCCTGTTTCAAAATGTAATAAATTTGTTGGATAAGACAAGAATGTATCTATTTCACCGATTTTAACATTATCTCCAATATGAGCACCTAACCAACGAAGTATAATAGGATAAATATGATCATAACTATTTAGTAGTAACCATGCATGATGAAAACTAGATACAATTAATTGACGAAGCCATAATTTATGTAAATATGACCATGATGCAATTGGATATGTTTCACCAGCAGCACAAGAACCAACTATAAATTTTAAGAGAATAACAGAAATAAAACAACTAAGAATTGACCATAATGTCCAACAAAAAGCAATACAAATAGGTAATGGTATTTGTACAATTGAATAAACTTTGTAAATGATGATCAAAAGTATTGAATGTATACAGATCAGTAAGCAAAGTGCAATAACCTGAAAGAGTTTATGCCATATTGATAATGATCTATTATTGTATGCCATGAATGTATTTGTAGAAGAGGATTTATCATCATCACCATCGATAATCGTTTGAGATGCAACAAAACCATTAACTGATGACATTGGTTGTACAATAACATTTTTTTCTATATTAACTCCATCATATAAAATTGTTCGTGTACCAATAGAACAATTAGAACCGATACTAATTGGATACAACTGAAAAGTATTATTATCATTATTAAAATGTAAACAATTAAAAGCTGTTTGATCAGCAATCCAAGTTTCATCATCAATATCTAATAGCCATGGAGCATCCATAATTGTACTATAAATATGTGCATCAAGACTAACATCAGCACCACAAACACGAAGATAATTATTGTAAAGTGGTGTACCAATTATATGTTGTAACCAAAATCTATTATTATTCCATAATCGATCTAAAAACCACCATCGATAATAATTCCAAGAGAAGATATTGTCAGGTTTATTATTTTTAAATGAAAATAAACGTGAACAAATGACATATAACATGAGATGAAAGATGGGTAAAATAAAGAATAAAAATGGTTGACATCGATTAATAATTATCATTATTGGTAATACCCATTGACAAATAAGAAGTATAATACCAACAGATTCGATTAAAGGTGATGGTAAAGATAGAATATGTGTTTCATCATCTTGTTTACTTGTGATAATTGTATCTTGTGATTCATTCACAATTAACAAAGGTTCGATGGCTTGTGCTAATTGTCGTATAGATGGATTAGAAAATAATAGAACAATATCAATATTAGTACATATTTTTTGTCGTATTAATGTAAGCGCAAGAATTGCATTCAAAGATGTTCCACCAAGTTGACCAAATGGAACTTCAATAGGAGGTAATTCAATATGAAATGCTTGGCTAAAGATATTTTGTAATTGTTGTTCTAGAGTAGTGCATGGTACACTAGCATCATGATGAATTGTTAACGAAGAGAAATCAGGTTGAGGAAGACATTTTCGATCAAGTTTTCCATTTATATTTAAAGGAAATCGTTCGAGTAAAATGAATTTTGATGGTACCATATATGATGGAAGATGAGAACGACATTGTTGAAGTAATAATTCTTCATTAACATCAATACATTGTACATAAGCAACTAAATGTTGTTCATTCCATTTAATAACAGTACAAGCAAATACAGATGAAGATGTATTTATAAGACATTTCTCAATTTCAGCTAATTCAATACGTTGTCCTCGTAATTTTACTTGATGATCTTTTCTACCTTTGAAATAAAGAAAACCCTGTTGATCATACCGAACAACATCACCACTTCGATAAAATATATTATTATTAATCTCAACCAATACTTTTGCCGTCAAATCATCACGACCAAAATATCCAGCAAATACACATACACCACCAATAAATAATTCACCTTCTTGATTAACAGCAGAAAATTGAAAATATTCATCCATAATTGCACAATGATAATTAGGAAGTGGTTTTCCAATTGACATTACTTGTTTATCAGAATCAAAATCGAATCCTATTTGAAAATATGTTGAAGTAATTGTTGCTTCTGCTTGACCATACGTATTCCATCGTCGACAGCCGTCTGACGACAATGGTGATGATGGTAGAGATGCATATTTTTTTAAACGAGACATTATTTGATTTGTTAAAACATCACCTAGAAAATGAGATAAATACTTTTTGTTTCTCAATAAAAATATTCGATTCAAATAGATTTACCTCCACTACTTAATGTTCGCAATTTCTTTAAACATTCAGTTTCATTTTGTATTTCGAGATGCTGACATATTGTATCAAGATAACTTGGTACAGCTTCCAAAACAGTCACATCTTTGTCCATTACTTGATGAATAAAATAAGTTAAATCTTTATTACCATGAGGATGTAACATAATTAAACCAGCACCAATCATTAATGTTACAAAAATATCTTGAAAATGATTATCAAAAGAACAACTTGCCATTTGTATCACGTTGTCACTTTTTTTAAATGCTGTCTTTTCGTCAAGACTTTGCATATAAGCAGTTAAGTTACGATGTCGCACTTGAACCTAGATATATATGTTTAGATATACAAATGAAGAATTCAAAAAATTATATAAAACAAACCGCTTTTGGTATTCCTGTTGAGCCACTTGTAAAAACAATATACGATATATTATCTGGAGTTATTGGAATATTTGATAATCGATAAAGATCATCATTTGTAATTTTATCGTTACAAGTTATAATTGTATCAATATCATATTTAATAAAACTATTGTTAAATATTTGATTTGTTAATGAATGAACAAGTATAAGACGAGCTTGTGTTTGTTCTACAAGACTTGCAAGACGTTGTTCAGGATTTTCTGGTGATAATGGACAATAAACACCACCAATTATTTCAATTGATAATGAACCAACGATCTATAATTAGAGATTAGCGATCAGAGATAGATAATAAATTATTTCTTTGAAAACTTACCATTGATAAACTTCGTTCTGCTAATTGACAAATGATATCACCAGATTTAATATCATATCTATTGATTATTTGAAGAGCAAGTTGTTGTACATAAAATAATAGTTCATTATATGTTAAAGATTGTTCATCAAGAAGAACAGCTAATTTTTGTGGATGATTTTCAACTTGTTGTTGAAATAAATCACCAACAGTAACTCCTTGACTTTGACTGTCCGTATTTTTATTCATCAATTGATCAATTAATATTCGCTCATGTGGTAAAATAATTGATAAATCATAAAGTGAATGTGATAATGAATTGTAATCAAATAATTGTTGAAATAAAAGTGCAAATCGAGAACCAAGAATATCCACTGTATTTTGATCAAAAAGATCTTGTGAACAAACTAATTCGATTGACATTATATCATGAACTGCAGATGGATTATAGACAAATGTTAATAACCAATCAAATTTAGCTACATCATCTATACTTTGAGTTGGATTGACTTCAAATTTTGAATTGCATAAATTTAACTTATTAGTATCAAGAGAATGAGTAACAAAATCAAATGCATTTTCAAGAAAATTCATAGTCAATTGTAAATGTTGAGAATCAGCAAGAATATGTTGAAGAGGATAATGTGAATGTTCAGTAATTGAAAAACATTTTTCTCGAACTTGTTTAGCAAATTGTTCAAATGAATTATATGGATTGATTTCAGTACGATAAGGAAGAGTAGCAACAAACATACCAACTAATTTTTGTAATTCTGATCTATATCGATTAGCACTTGTACAAGCAGCACATAGATCAGTTGTACCATTCGTTAATTTAAACATCAAAATATAGAACGTAGCTAAACCAAGTTGAAATGGTGTAATTTCATGTGTTGAAGCATATGAAAGAAAAGAACGAGATAGATTATCATCTAATGAAAATTCAATATGAACAGTATAAGGTGATCGTTGATCATTAACTATTCGATATCGATCCATTGAAAATGGTCGTTGAGATTCTGAATTATATCCATTTAGTTGTTTAAGCCAAAATTGACGTGCTAAATTCATATTTATTTTTCGTTCATATACAGCAAAATCAATACATTGAAATGTATCTTCATTGATAGAAATTTGTTTATCATGTTCATATGCAATATTAAGATCATCGAAGAATATTTCAGTAGAAGCTCGATCATATGCTACATGATGAAAAGCAAATACAAGTATATCTGATTCTTGAAGTAGATCATCATTTTGAATAGATGAATATTGTCGAAGAATTTCACAACAGAAAACATGGCCACTAGATAAATTAAATAGATCTGGATTTGTTTTTATTTGGAAAATGACTGAATTAAGTTCATTATCATTCTTAAATGTTTTTTCAGTATTAAACATAAACATTAAATGATTTTGTGTGACACATTGTGTTAATGTACCAGCATCAGTGTCAAGAATAAGACAAGTACGAAGAATTTGATGTTTTTCTAATACTGATTGAATAGCTCGTTGTAGATGACTCTTTGATAATGTACCATCTGTAAGTTTTAATATCATCAATTCATTATAAACAGATACATTATTCATAAAACGTACTTGCTGGTCGAGATAGATACGTTCTTGTGCAAATGATGCCATTCCTGTAAGTTTAATAAAGATAAAATATATATAAATAATGAAAAGGTAATTTTTTGTTTTTGAAATATCTTACCTTTTATTAAATGAAGTGATTGCCATGTTTCTTCTATTACTACATCAGTTGATTTGATTGAGTTAAGTAATTTAGCATGTTCAATAATTGTTGTTTTTTGAAGGAATAATGCAATAGAAAGTAACTCATTAGTAAAAGAAAATATTGATTGATAACGATGATAAAGTTGAATAAATAAAAGTGAATGTCCACCAACAGTGAAAAAGTTTGCTGAAGTTGAAATTTCATCTTGTTCATTGTTATTATTACGATGAAGAATTTCACACCAGATAGATAAAAGTTTTTCTTCGATTGAATTATTTGGATTTGTATGTTGTATATCTGTTGTTTTTATTGATGATGAGGAAAAATTTGGTTGAGGAAGAAGTTTTCGATCTAATTTACCATTTGCATTCAATGGAAATTTTTCAAGAACAATGAACATAGAAGGCACCATAAATGGTGGTAATCGAGAACGACAATGATCACGTAAATATTCCACATTATTATCATTACTTTGAACATATGCAATCAAATGATCATTACTCCATTTAATTACAACACAAGCTGAAATCGAAGTATCAAGTAAACATCGTTGAATTTCATCTAATTCAATTCGTTGTCCATGAATTTTTACTTGATGATCTTTACGTCCAAGATAATAAACTAAACCATTACTATCCATTCGAGCAAGATCTCCTGTTTGATAAAAACGTTTTTCATTAATTTCAATCAATGCTTTGTTTGTTAAATCATCACGACCTAAATAACCAGCAAACACACCACTACCACTTATAAGTAATTCACCTTCTTGTCCAACTATGACAGATTGATTGAAACTATCAATTAAATGTACTTGCATATTAGGAAATGGAATACCAATTGCAATTATTCCATCATTTATTTCATGAATAGGTACTCGATGATATATAGAAGTAAGTGTAGTTTCAGCAGGTCCATATAAATTATAATAAGCTGTCGTATTTAGATCAAAATAGTTGATCATTTTAGCAAGTGTTCTCGTGTCGATTGCTTCTCCTATAATTAAATAAATATATTATTAGTAATAATGAATCGTAGAATGTACATGTTGTTCTTCCCATCCGCATCCATCTTATATATACATATGAAATACGGATAGAATCTTACCGAGAAAGCCAAATTTTCGAATAGTATTAAGATGAGTCAATTGTTTTGTGTCAATGAGATAATTATGTAAGATAGTCATCACCGATGGAACAACACTAAAAAATGTAATATAATGTTGCTGCACTGTTTTTGATAAATAACTATAATCCATTGTGCCTCCTGGATGTAATTGAATAACAGTACCACCAACGATTAATGTACCTAAACATTCTTTAACATGAACATCGAATGTACATTGAGTCATTTGAATGACAGTATCATCTTTTGTTAATATTCCAAGATCATTCAAAGATGACATACAATTCAATAAATTACGATGCATAATTTGAACCTTTAGACAATAAAATAAAATAGAATAATATGATATTATTATGAATTAATTATTACGGCTTTTGGTGTGCCTGTTGAACCACTTGTAAAGATTACAAAAGCAACATTTTTCGAGTTTATTGTGAAAGTTGAAAATAGATCTAAATGATTTGTATTGATTGTTTCATTATTATTATTTATTATCATTGTATTAATATTAATTATCATTGTTTTCTCTTCGAATTTATTTTGTGTTGTCCAATCTACTAGAACTAGATTACTTTGAGTTTGTTCGATAAGAGATCGAAGACGATGTTCATGATCCCGAGGTGATAATGGACAATAAGAACCACCAGCCATAATAATAGATAACATACCAATAAACTATAATATAAGAATAATTAATTAAATAGAAATATTTCGTTTCATATAAGATAACTTACCATTGATATACTACGATCTATACATTGACAAACAACATTACCAGAAATAAAATTTGAATTTGTTAAAAATTCAAGAGATAAACATTGTGCATAATATAATAATTCATTATAAGTAAGAGATTGTTCATCAAGTTCTATAGCTATCTTTTGTGGTTGTTTATTTACTTGCTGGATAAATTCATGTTGTATACAATGGTTAGATGAAGAAAATAAAGTTTGAGTATTATTCATTGATGCCATAAGAATCTTTTCATTAGGTAATATTATTGATGATTCATGAATCGATTGACAAGTTTGATCTATTAAATGTAATATGAAAAGTTGTTGAAGTAAAACTTGAAATCGTTGTCCAATTTTATATATTGTTGATGGGTTGAATAAGTCAAGAGATGCATCGATTGTACATGATAATTGATCGGTTATTGTATCATGTATAATACTTAGAGAAAAATCAAATTTACTTGCAATTTCATCTGTATTTATTTTAATTGAATAGGGCATAGTATAAATAGGAACATCTCCTAATGTCACTTCATTATGATTATCATCAGTTGGAAAAGAAACAAATCCAAAGAATACATCAAGAAATGTAGGACGAGAAATATGTGGATGTTGAGCAAGAATACGTTGAAGAGGAAAATAAGAATGTTCGAATGTTTGTGTAGCGGTTGTATCTACATGTTGTACAAATTCATCAAATAAATAATTAGAATTAATTTGACATCGCATTGGAAGTGCGTTAACAAACATTCCAATAATTGACATTAATTCAGGTTTCGAACGACCATGATTATTCATAACAACACATATATCATTTTCATTATTAGCTAATTTAAATAAGAATGTATAATAAGAAGCAAGTGCTAAATATTCAAGTTTAATATTATAAGTTGAAGCATAAGTTAGAAATGCTTTCGAAAGATCGTTGTCAAATCGAAATAAAATTGAAGTTCCACGACCTGTACGATGTTCATCAGAAACACGATGTCGATCAAATGGTAATTGTAAAGGTCGATCGATTTCACAATCACGAAGAGTATCAAGCCAAAAAGCATTGGCAGCTGTCATCGGCATTTGTTGTTCAGCCACAGCATCTTAAATAAAATGAAAAGTATGTCAGTGTAAAATATAAAAACAATAAACTAAATAAGTTAACATACAATCAAGATAACGCAAACTTGTATTATCATCATTTTCTAAGTAACCCATTGTGTATGCTTTATCAAGATCTTGACGAAACATTTTCACTGATAGAAAATCAAATAAAGCATGATGAAAATTAAAGATAAGTGCATCTTTTTCACAAATTATTCCTTTTTGAGAAATGTTTTTATAATAAACAACATGACATCGACAAGCAACACCAGTTAATAAATTAAAATTATTTGGATTCCCACGTTCATTATGCATAATTTTATTGAGATCTTCATCTGTTTCGAAAGTACTTTCAATAAATGTAAATAATTCTTTGTTGTCAATATGATCCATAATCTTTTGCATTAATATATTTTTCTTTGTATCGAAATAGAGTGATGTACGAAGAGCAGAATGTTTTATAAGAACATGTTGTAAAGCTTGACGAAGTTTAGATATTGATAGAGTACTACCTAATGAAAGTCGATGAAGAAAAGGCATATTATATATGGCAACTTGTGAATTTTTTGAATCAAAACGAATTCGTTCATCAAGCCAAATACGTGCTTGAGCATATGATGCTGGTGCTATATAATAATTATAAATAATAATAACAATGAAATGTATTTTTAATATTGTTCTAGTTTGATTTTTTAAGTTCATTGTTTTTTCTCATTAAGTCATATAATGAAATATCAATGAAATATTTATCACATACAGTATTTCTCGGAAATAGTCTACTAAAAGTTTTTTCCGTATGTCTCTGCTATTTCATTTAATTTTCTCGACAAATGTACTGTTTAAAGGTAAAGATGAGTATAACGAGTTTGGATTTTTTCGAATGATATATAAAACTTTAGTTGTTTTTGTCAAGTGCAATTAATTAAAAAGTCAACTAAACTTTTATCCTTGATATTTTCATGTAAGAGGATAGATCTCATTAAGTCCAGCAAGAATATGGATATCGAACAAGTCTTATAGCTTTTCTGTGATACAGAGTTAACAGAGAACTACTATAGGAGATTCAGGTAAATAGAGAAAAAAACGAACAGCTAAGATTTTTCTAACAAAACAAAGAACGTAAAAGTTTTGTTTCTCAACTAAAAGTAATACTTTCGCAGATTACTATGTAAAATCGTTTGTATCAATCAAGACTCGGTATATTTATTTTTCATTTAAATCATAAATTTTTTAGGGAAGTTAAACTAAATAGCAAAGATATGAAAAAACTTTTGGGAAGTCATTTCTGGGATACTATGTACATGTATATCTCTATTATCGTCTCAATAATTTTCTCAAATACACTGTAAATATATATACCTTCATTTGTAATATCTAATTGTCGACAAAAAACTATTCGTTCCATTTCATGAATTTCTTCTGATAAAATAAGACTAAGTTTGGTAATAGGTGACAGGATGAAATCAGTCTGATTAATATTAGAATTCATTGAAAACAATTGTTCTAAAACATGTTGAAATCTTTGACTTATGACGTTAACGGTTGTTTGATCAAATAAATCACGTGAACAAACAAAAGAACAACACAATTGATTATCATCTGATGATGAATTGTATACAAAGTTTAATGAGAAGTCAAATTTAGCCACTTTATATGATTTTTGTAACGACACTTGTTCTAGATTAACACCATTCAAACGTAATCCACCCACATCTTTTGATATAGTGATGAAATCAAACATTGTTTCAAGAAATGATACACTTGATTGAGTGAGATGTAAATCACTAAGAATATGTTGTAATGGATAATGAGAATGTTCAAGAATTGATAAACATTTTTCTCGCACATGTTGGACAAGTTCATTAAATGACCAACTAGAATCAATTTCTAAACGATTTGGTAATGTTGAAACAAACATTCCAATCATATTCACTAATTCACTTCGATATCGATTTGCATTAATAGAACCAATACATAGATCAGTTTGACCATGAGTTAATTTGAATAGAAATACATAAAATATGGATAATCCAAGTTGAAAAAGTGTGAGATGATGTGATGATGCATAGTTGAGAAATGATGTGCATATTTCATTATCAAAAATGATTTCAGCTGTGGATGCTGAACCTGATCGTTGTTGATTATTTGATGAACGTTGTCGATCAAATGGTAATGATAATGAACATTCGATATTATATTCTTCAAGTTGAGAATGCCAGAACTCACGAGATAATGACATATCCATGATATGTTCATGAACAGAATAATCTATATAATTTAATAGTTTATCATCCATAGATAATGAGTCATCAGACTGATAAGCAACAGAAAGATCACGAAGAAAGACTGATGTTGATGCTCCATCAAACATCGCATGATGAACGGTGAATAAGATCAGATCATTTTTAGTCAACAGAACATCATTCTCACATGAAATATTATCTTGAGATTGATGATAACGACGAAGAATATGACAATTAATAACACTTCCTTTTGATAAATCGAATAAAGTAGGTTGATTTAATATTTCTTTAACCATTTCATTCATGTGACGATGATCATCAGTATTAAGATTAATGATTGTGAATCCATGTGATTTCATATCACTATCGAGAATGACATTTCCATCTAAACAATGTTGTGTAATATTACCATTTCTATCATCAAGATAAAGTGCTGTTCGAAGAATATTATGTTTTGTGATAACACTTTGAAATGCATGATATAATCGAGTAATTGATATATAATCATTCATAGATGATATACGATAAAGTAATGGAATAACATACATATTATTCATGGTTGTTTTGGATGAAAAACGAATTTGTTCATCTAAGTAGATTCGTTCTTGTGCAAATGATGCTCTAGCTCAAATGAGATAAAAAGATTAACATGTAGTTGATAATATTTAATACAAATTGTTTTATTTACCTTGAATGAGATATAATGAAGACCAAGGATAATCATCCACAGTGTGAATGGTATTTAGAGATTGTTGAATGAGTTGAGCATGATGGATAATTGTTGGATGTTGAAACAGATTCGAAATAGAAAGAGAATTTGTTTCTAAATGAAATTCAATCTTGTATTGATGAAAAAGTTGCATCATAAGTAATGAATGACCACCAATAGTAAAGAGATTTGTATCAGCTGAGATTTGGTTTTGTTCTAATATCTCACACCAAATACGATTAATGCTGACTTCAATATGATTGGTTGGTAATACTAGTTCTATAGTGTTTGTGAGATGTACAGATGAGAAGTGAGGTGAAGGAAGAAGTTTTCGATCTATCTTTCCATTTTGATTCAGAAGTAATTTATCTAGTATAATAAAGACAGATGGAATCATATGTGGTGGAAGATGAGATTGACAATGTTCACGTAATTCCTGTTCAATAATATCAGAACTTTGAACATATGCTACTAAATAATCGTCATTCCATTTCATGACAACACAAGCAGAGATGGATGTGATATTAAGTAGACATCGTTCGATCTCACCGAGTTCAATTCGTTGTCCATGAAGTTTGATTTGATGATCTTTTCTTCCTTTATAATGAAGCAGACCATTGCTATCCAATCTAACAAGATCACCTGTTCGATAAAATAGTTGACCATCTATTTCAACAAGAGCTTTTGCAGTTAAATCATCACGTCCGAGGTATCCAGCAAAAACACCAACACCTCCAACAAATAATTGACCTTCTTGGGAATCAGTGACGGACTGTAAGAAATCATCTATGATTAAACATTTGTAATTTGAAAACGATGTACCGATCGGAACAGTCTTCATATTAGACATTTCATTAACTAAATGATGTGTAGTTCCTAGTGTGGCTTCAGCTGGGCCATACAAATTCCAAACACGACAAGATTTTACCATATGATACATCAATAATTTCTTCAAAGAGAACAACATTGGTTCGCCTAAACAAATATCTGAATGTTAATCTGACCTCTTGGAATTAACTTACCGACACAGCAAATATTTCTTATTGATATCCATGAATGAGTCGTACTCGGCTGGATGAAGTTACATAAGTGAGTGACAAACGATGGAACAACTAGCAAATGCGTCACTTGCTTTGCATGTAGAATATGATTGAGATATGCGAAATCTATATTACCATCAGGGTGCAGCATAATTACTGTTGCGCCAGAAATCAAAGTAGCTAAAATTTCTTGTACATGCGCATCAAATGTCGAAGTAGCAAGTTGCATGACAATGTCATTTTTATGTAGAGCACCAATGTGCATGAATGAATGTGTAAAATGTATAAAATTCTGATGTCTTACTCGAATCTATAGAGATAAACGATCAAAATTCAAGAAAATATTATGTAACAAACTCCAAAACATACTGATTTTGGTATTCCAGTTGAACCACTTGTGAAGATAATATAAGCAATATTAAATGGTGTGACTGTAATATAGGATAGTCGTTCAACGTTAATGTCACTGATTATATCATTATTAATCCATGTTGAATGAATGTCAATCGAAACAATTTTATTATTAAATTTGGACTTTGTCGACCAGTGAACAAGAACAAGACGACTATCAGTTTGTTGTACAAGTGTGTGTAAACGATGTTCTGGATCTCGAGGTGACAATGGACAGTAAACACCACCAGACATTTCAATCGCCATAATACCAATTACCTATACAATATGAAAACATCAATCACACTAAACATCAATCTCAAACAACAACTCACCATCGACAAACTTCTCTCGACACATTGACATATAATTTCACCTGGAAATATATCATATTCATTTAGAAGAGTTAAAGATAACACTTGAACATAATGTAGAAGTTCAGCATAAGTCAGAGATTGTTCATCTAGTTCAACAGCTAGTTTTTGTGGATGTTTTATTACTTGACTTACAAATTCATGATGAATACAACTGACAGAAGATGGAAACGATATTTGTGTATTCTTCAATGATTGCATTAGTAATCTTTCATTCGGTAATGTTAATGATATTTCATAGATTGACTTCCCCATTTGATCATGAACAGATGTAAACAATTGTTGCAAGATTGAATGAAATCGTTGAGATATCTTATCAATTGTTTCTACATTGAATAAATCAAGTGATGCATTGATTGTACATGAGAGTTGATTGATATTGACATCAAATGGGATTATAAGTGAGAAATCGTTAATGTTCATTGTGGAAGGTATGGAAGAGAGTTGACTATCATCAATCATTATTAATTTATTGTCAATTGTTGTCATCAATGATAGAAATTCAAATGATATATCAAGAAACGCAGCTTTCGAAACATTTTGATGTTGATTGAGAAGACGTTGAAGAGGAAAATAGGAATATTTCATACTATTGGTTGTCATCTCTCGAACATGATCGAGTAGATATTGGAAAGACCAGTGAGGATTTAATTGACATCGTAATGGAATGGTATTCTCAAACAGTCCAATTATAGATTTTAGTTCATCTCTATAACGATTGTCGATATTCATTCCAATACATACATCTTGTTCACCGTTCGTTAGTTTGAATAAGAAGATAAAGTATATAGCAAGTGCTAGATGTTGATGTTTGATATTGTTTGATGATGCATAGGTAAGAAAATGCTGTGAAACATCCTGACCAAAATCAAAAGAAATCGATGTTGCCCTATTAGTTCGATGTTCATTCATAAGACGATGTCGATCATATGGTAATGACAAAGGTTGATCAAGTTTACAATCACGAAGAGCATCAAGCCAAAACATACTTGCACCAGTCATGGACATTTGTTGTTCAATAACAGCATCTAAATAAGAAGAAAGAAGCAGTTTAAATGGAACAAGGAATTGAATATACTTACAATCGATATAACGTAGAGTAGTGGCATCATCAGCTGTTAGCTGATCTGTTTTGTAAGCTTGATCGAGATCATGAAGAAATATATTCATTGATGGATAATCAAAGAAGGCATGATGAAAGTTGAAGATAATTATATCTTTATCTGATAGGATGTTGTTGGAAGAGATTTGTTTATAGTAAACAATATGACATTGAAAGACAAGACCTTGAGCAAGATCGAAAAGTTGAGGATTACATTTCTTATTTTCGATGATAGTATTGAGTTGTTCATCTGTTTCGTAAGTACTTTCAGTAATTGTAAACATGTCATTATTGATATGTTGTTGAGTGGGAACTCTCTGCATGAGTATATTTTTGTTGAAATCGTAAATGAGTAATGTATGAAGTGATTCATGTTTGTTAACAATGAGTTGAAGAGCATGACGAAGTTGATCTACAGATAAAATATCTCCTGTGTAGAGACGATAGAAAAATGGCATATTATGGGTCGTTAAAGATGATTGATCAGTATCAACATCTCTTTGGTTTTCTGACCATATTCGACATTGTGCCAAGGACGCTGGTGCTATAAAAATTAAAGTTTAGTTGATTACAGTGAGTAATAATGATAATTAATTTTCTCTCTCATAATATTATTGCCCTCTAAGTTTATCTATTTTCTGACTGAATTGAATCAATATTGTTGCCAGTTACACGAGTCACCAATGTCATATATAAAAAATATGCTTCATCTAAAAATACATCAAAATTTATAAAAAGAACTACGGTCAATGTTTGTCATAAACTTTTAGTAATCAAGTTTCCAAGCAATAGAAGAATATTTTCTTAGCAAAAGAAGATTTTCATTTAAATCGTACTATCTCATTTTAGTGTTTTCATTAGTATATGTCTGAGTGTGTGTGATGCATGTAATATAAATCATGTTTTAGATCAGAACATTTTACTTTGGAAAGAAAAACATTGTACAGAAACTTCAAAAAACTAACGTGAGATCTGAAACTAACTAGCTTTTCACGTGATCTTGCTACTACGCATAAATTAAATAAAGTTAGATTATACATACTACAAAAAAATGAAATAAAAAGCAGGAGACGAGTGATTTTTCAAGATAATGCTATCTATATGATGTCACCGCAGCATTAATCATGAACATCTCAGTACGTTTGCATTTCAATCAAAAAGAAAAGATCCTACAGCAAACACAATAATATATCAATACATAGTTCATCTGAATCCTTTTTTAACGTCAAACGTTCTAACTGATATAAGTGCTGTATGCACTAGAAATAATTAAAAACTAAGCATACCTTCATTAATAATATTTTCCAATCTGTGAAATATTATTGCTTGTCTTTCTTCAACTTCTTCTGGTAGAATAAGATCAAATTTTGATATAGATGTGCAATATAAATCAATGCATTTTGTGTTCGATTTCGATGAAAACAGTAGTTCTAAAGCATGTTGAAATCTTTGACTTATCACTGCAACTGTTCTCTCACCAAATAAATCACTTGAACAAACAAAAGAACAACATAGTTGATTATCATCTAACGATGGATTGTATATAAAGTTTAATGAGAAGTCAAATTTAGCCATTACATACAATTTATTTAACGACACTTCTTCTAAATTAATACCATTCAAACATAAATTATTAGTATTTTTTGACACAGTAATAAAATCAAACATTGTTCCAAGAAATGAGACATTCGATTGATTTACTCGATTATCACCAAGAATATATTGTAATGGATAATGAGAATGTTCAAGAATTGATAAACATTTTTCTTGTACATATGTAACTACTTCATCAAGTGACCAATGAGGATCAAGCTCAACTCGATATGGTAATATTGAAACAAACATTCCAATCATATTCACTAATTCACTTCGATATCGATTTGCATTAATAGAAGAAATACATAAATCAGTCTCACCATGAGTTAATTTGAATAGAAATGCATAAAATATGGATAATCCAAGTTGAAAAAGTGTGAGATGATGTGATGATGCATAGTTGAGAAATGATGCACATATTTCCTCATCAACAGTGATTTGAGCTGAAGAAGCTAAACCTGATCGTTGTTGATTAGCTGATGAAGGTCGTCGATCAACAGGTAATGATAATTGGCCTGTAAGATTATATCCTTTGAGTTCTAACAACCAAAATTCTTGGGATAATGCCATATCTATTATGCATTCATGAATAGAATAGTCGATGTATTGTAATGAATCATTATCTATAGGAAGTAAATCATTAGATTGATAAGCAAGAGAAAGATCACGAATGAAGATTGATCTTGATGCTCCATCAAAACAAGCATGATGAATGGTAAATAATATCAGATCATCTTTCGTCAATAGATCATCATTAATCTGAGTAAGTGAATGATTTGATTGATCACGACGAAGAATATGACAATTCATAACATGTCCTATTGATAAATCAAACAAATCTGATTGATTTAAAATCTTCTTTACAATTGCATTCTGTTCATGTTCTTCATCGGAAAGATTAATTATTGAAAATCTAGGTGATTTGTTATCATTGATAATAGCATTTGTATCTAAACAATGTTGAATAATGGTACCATTTGTATTAAGATAGAGTGCTGTTTGAAGAATTCGATGTTTTGCTATGATAGCTTGAAATGCATGTTGCAATCGTGGAATTGATATATGATCATTCATAGATGAAACACGATAAGTTAATGGAATAACATACATGTTAGTATTACTATCTGTGGATGAAAATCGAATCTGTTCATCTAAGAAAATACGTGTTTGTGCAAATGATGCTTTAGCTAGAATGAGAGAGCATAATATAGTCGATGAAATATTCTTAAAAACTATGAGCTACCTTCAATGATATGTAATGAAGACCAATGATAGTGATTGTTATTCTTTATCACATTCATAGTTTGATAAATGAGTTGAGCATGATCGATAATTGTTGAATGTTGAAAAAGATCAGTAATCGAAAGAGTGTTTATTTCTAAATTAAACTCGGTTTTATATCGATGAAATAGTTGCATAATGACAAGTGAGTGACCACCAAGAGTGAAGATATTTGTGTTAGTTGAGATTTGTTTTTGTTTTAATAGATCGCACCAAACATGATGAATGATGATTTCAATTTCATTTGTTGGTAACAATAGTTCATCATGATTAGTGAGATGAATTGATGAAAAGTTAGGTGGTGGAAGAAGTTTTCGATCGATTTTTCCATTTGCATTCAGTGGTAATTTGTCAAGTATAATAAAGAGAAATGGAATCATATGTGGTGGAAGATGAGATTGACAATATTGACATAGTTGTTCTTCGTTAATATCAGAACTTTGAACATATGCAACTAAATAATCATCATTCCATTTAATGACAACACAAGTAGATATTGATGTAATATTAAGTAAACATCGTTCGATTTCACCGAGTTCAATTCTTTGTCCATGAAGTTTGATTTGATGATCTTTTCTTCCTTGATAGTAAAGAAGGCCATTATCATATATTTTAACAAGATCACCTGTTCGATAAAATAGTTGACCATCTATTTCAACAAGAGCTTTTGCAGTTAAATCATCACGTCCAAGATACCCGGCAAACACACCTACTCCTCCGACAAATAACTCTCCTGTTTGACTAATACATGTGCTTTGCAAGAATTTATTCAAAAGCAACGACTGATAGTTTGGTAGTGATCTGCCGATTGGAATACTTGCACTAGTTGACTTAATATCAACAGGATGATATGTACAGGCGACTGTTAATTCAGTAGGACCATATAAATTCCATACAATACAGTGTGATATACCAATGTTTTCGATTAAAGCTCTTAATTTAACAGAAAACGGTTCACCTACAAAAAAATAAGAAAGCTGTAGAACATGTGGAACTTCATCACTTCGTTACATACCGATACTACAAACCGATCGAAGATGTTTAATAGCGTTTGTGTTGCTGCACTGTTCGAGAAAAATAAAAAAGCTCTGAAGTAAACTTGGAACACTGTGCATGTATGTAATTTGTTTAGTGTGTACGATATGAGAGAGATAATCAAAATCAACTGTTCCTTTTGGATGGAGCAGAACAGATGTAGCTCCAATCATCAAACTACCAAGTATTTCTTGAAGATGATTGTCAAATGAGCATCGTGCCATCTGAACAACAGTATCATTTTTATTGAATGTATTGCTACCGACCAAAGAGTTTATACATCCAGCAAAATTTTTGTGTCGGATTTTAACCTAGTTGAATATATAGGGATGAAGTTACGGATAAGAATACAAATGTCAACATACCGCTTTTGGTACTCCAGTTGAACCACTTGTGAAAATGATATAGGCAATATCACTTGATGTGACTGTAATACTTGATAGACGGTCAACGTTAACAGCACTGATTATACCATTATTAATCCATGATGAATGAATGTCAATCGAAACAACTTTATTATGAAATTTGGGTTTTGTCGACCAATGAACAAGAACAACATGACTTTGAGTATGTTGTGTAAGAAAATACAAACGATGTTCTGGGTCTCTAGGTGATAATGGACAATAAACACCACCAGCCATTTCAATCGCCATAATACCAATCACCTAATCAAAAAAACAAACTCGAACTTACATTAATTGTTAGTCATCTTGATTAACTTACCATTGACAAACTTCGCTCAACACATTGGCACACAACCTCACCTGGAAACACATGATATTCATTGAGAAGAGTTAAAGATAAGACTTGAACATAATACAGTAGTTCACAATATGCCAATGTTTGTTCATCTAGTTCAACAGCTACTTTTTGTGGATGTTTCATTACTTGATATACAAACTCATGATGAATACAACTGAGAGGAGATGAAAATGGTATTTGTGTATTCTTCAATGATTGCATTAGATATTGCTCATTTGATAATATTATTGATAGTTCATAGATTGGTTTGTTCATTTGATTGTCAATCATAGATGTAGATAATTGATTCAAGATGAAATAAAATCGTTGTGAAATCTTCTCCACTGTGTCTCTATTTAACAAATTAAGTGATGCATTGATTGTGTATGATAGTTGATTCATGTTCATATTATGATAAATAGAAAGAGAGAAGTCGAATATACTTAATATCTCATCTTCAATAATATTGAATGAGAAAGATCCTGGAACAAGTTGAGAATCACCAATCATAATTGCATTGTTGTCAATGTTAGTCTTGTATGATATGAATTCCAAAGATGTATCCAAGAATGCATGTTTTGAAATATGTGAATGTTGATTGAGAATACGTTGAAGTGGAAAATATGAATATTTCATACTACTTGTCGCTACATCTCGAACATGTTTGAGTAATTGATGAAAACACCAATGAGGATCTAATTGACATCGTAATGGAATGATATTTTCAAATAATCCAATGGTTGATTTGAGTTCATCTCTATATCGATTATTATTGATATTCATACCAACACATAAATCTGTTTGTCCATTAGTTAATTTAAATAGAAAAATAAAATAAATAGCAAATGTGAGATGTTGAAGTGATATGTTATTTGATGATGCATATGTAAGAAAGTCATATGAGAGATCTTGACCAAAATTAAAAGAAATAGTTGTTGTATGACCAGTTCGATGTTCATTTGAGAGACGATATCGATCAAATGGTAATGACAATGATTGATCCAGTTTACAATCATGAAGAGCATCACGCCAAAACATACTTGCACCAGTCATTGACATTTGTTGTTCAATAGCAGCATCTGAATAAAAAGTGAAATATACTAGAAAAAGAAAGGAGAAGAAATAGTGATATATACAATCAAGATAACGTAGAGTAGTATTATCATCATTAGATACTTGACGTGTTGTATATGCTTGATTAAGATCATTAAGAAATATATTAATTGATGGAAAATCGAATATAATATGATGAAAATTAAAAATAACTATATCTTTATCAGAAAGAAGATCATTAGGAGAGATTTCTTTGTAGTAAACAAGATGACATCGAAATACAAGACCTTGCGAAAGATCAAAATGTTGAGTATTTCGTCGTTCATCATACATAATACTGTTGAGTTGTTCATCTGCTTCATAAGTACTTTCAATTAATGTAATAGTCTTTTATTGTTATCATTTAATTCAATGACTCTTTGCATGAGTATATTCGTTTCTGTATCAAAGATTAATGATGTATGAAGTGTTTGATGTTTTGCAAGAACTAATTGAAGAGCATTATAAAGTTGTTGAACTGATAGAGTATGGTTTGGAAAGGAACGGTATATAAATGGCATGTTGTAAACTGCTATTTGTGATTTTTCTGAATCGAAACGAATTCGTTCATCCAACCAAATACGAGCTTGTGCATAGGATGCTGGTGCTGTAACAGTAGAACTTTAGTATTAATCTTTTGGAAACGGAATTACTTTGAGAAAAAAACGAAAATTTACAAAAGCTGAAAAAGAATTTATCTATTACAAAGGAACACAGATTTCGTCGTACTGACTTCCCTCATAGGCTTTTAGCAGCATTAATTATATTTGAACATAGTTTATAGACTCGCACATATAATTAACGTGAACATACAACACTAGTTGAGGTTGAGGAATATGTCTAAACTCAATAAATATCGTTTTGACTAACGTATTTAGTGTACTGAGAAATTCATGTTGCATCCTATTTTACCTATACAATAGTGAAGAAAAGGCCGTGTTATCATTCCACTGGTTGTTGAAATAGACTGAAGACATTAAGTCTCTATTTTCTGCAAGCTTTCAAACAAAATTTACAAAACTTGACTAGTTTTATAAATACTCTTTTCCAGACGTAATTCTCCAATCCGTAATTTTTTGGGTATTCAGTAACTAAATCATTTATATTTTAAAATTTTCAATTTATAGAGATCATATCTAGCTCTTTTTTCATGGTCTCAATCACACCCTCGATGTACTTCATTAACTTTAAGCTACACACTAACTTCGATCTCATAGAACTTAATTGAAAACTTATTGGCAATAAATCTAAAAATATTTTGAATACATGTGTTTTTTTTATTGAAGTAACTGATAGGCATCACTGTTCTGATCTTTTGTTTTTGACAAATTATTCTAATCTATGTATGATTGATATAATTAGTATTCACAAATAGAAGAACATTTAATTTTAGTATTTCAATGTAATTTCTGCAAAAGTTTAAATTTAAATTTAGCTGCTCTTTATTTGAGAATAGAGTATTCTAACTTCTATCATTTATTTTATGAGTTCGATATTCAGCATATGAGTCAATATAGAACTTATTCTATTATTTAACTATTTTTACTGACTTTATTCTTAATATTCAGTTCCTAATGGATTAGATTCTTTGAGATATTATTATTAAAGGTTTTATTAAAAAAGAAATCTCATGTGTTAGCACATCTACTCAAAAAAGATGAAAAAATAGATATGCATACCTTCGTTCATAATAGTCGGTAATCTACAAAAGATTACTCCTTGCATTTCTTCAATTTCTTCTGGTAAAATAAGTGACAATCTGCTAATAGGCATACTATATTGATTATGCATTGGGTCATCAGTCATTGAGGAACTGAAGAGTTGCGTGAGCATATGTAGAAAACGATTTGCAAGTAGATCAACATCAGCTTGATGATGGAATATATCAGCCGAACAATCGAGAAAACACTCCGTGCTTCGTGAGTGGTGATCATGAGCTATTGTGAATGATAAATCAAACAGTGCTGTTCCATTACCATGAGATCGATCTCGATCGAAATAGATGCCAAGAACAGTACCGTCGTTTGTAGTTGCCTCCAATTTATTATTCTGTGTTATAGATGACATTAATGATTCATAATGAAATAATGTTGAAGGTAATACTTCATGCTCTCGTTGATCATATGAATTAATAATATGCTGATAAGGTAAACAACCATGTTCAAGAATATTACTACTGAGCTGTTGTACCTTTCGTAGCAGCTGATCGAATGACTCATTCGGCTCAATTTTTATTCGATACGGTACAAGATTAACGAACATGCCAATCATGTCTTTTGTCTCTTGCACAAATCGATTAGCTATGTTACCTGCTACACACAAATCGTCATCATTCATTAACTTGAATAAGAACGCATAATAACAAGAAAGTGACAGCGTAAACATAGTGATATTATTTGAGGATGCACATAACATCATTGCATCAACAACATGTTGATTGATAGAAAATGCAGTTGAAAAACCACGACCTGAACGTATCTGCTTGATATCTGTTTTGTCAGGTACCAACTGTCGTATTCGACTCCAATCATAACCATCCATAACATTGAACCAAAATTGACGTGCCTTATTCATTTTTGAGTCCATTCTTGTATCGGCTAACATTGTCTGTTCGTATAATGTGAAATCGATATATTGTAGAATAGATGATACTGGTTTTTTATGACGATCAGTCCAACAAGCTTTTTTAAATGCTTCCATAATTGGTTTAAGTGAACTGTTATCGAATGATATGTGATGAAATGTAATAGCAAGAAGATCACCTTCCATCAAGAGATGATCATGTTCATCATTACTTCGTTGGATTATATGGCATCTCACTACTCTTCCTGTTTCAACATCAAAGTGTTTTCCTATAGATTCAATTGTGAGTAGCCGATCGAGTTGTTCTGATGTACTAATACCACGTGAATGTTTAAATGAATAAATATCATCGGTGGCTGCCTGAATGCATTGTTCGATTTGATTACTTTGTGGGTTAAAACGAACAGCAGTACGAAGAACAGTATGTTGTTCAATTAATGTGAGTACAATTGAACGAATACGTTCGATAGATAATGAACCTTGTTTGATTATCAATGGTACCAAAATATTGTAGATAGACAGGTCGGAAGAATGAAAATACAGTCGTTCATGAAGCCAAATTCGTTGTTGAACAAATGAAGCAACGGATTCAGTTCGTCTCGAAACCGTGAGTTGTAGTTCTTTGTATGCATTTGTTCCTGCTATTTTATGCTTGTGTGAAAACATTGTATAATAAAGATATAAATCAATAAATATTGATTAATCAATAGTATGAAATAAAAAACTTAATAGAATCTACAAATTAAAAAGAAGATAAGAAAGACTAAATAGACATTTCAAAATATGAAATAAGAACAATAATCATATCATATGAGGGTAATATTATTATCAAGAGTACAACAAACCAATGTAATCTTCTAATAATACTCCAAAAAAAAACAAGAGAATTGATTGAGTAGCTATGATGTTATATTAGATAATTTAAAAATAAATATTACTTTAATATTGTTAGTGAGTTGACTAACTATTATAGATTTTTACAAAAAATGATTTCCACCCTCAAATAGCCTATCATCATAAGTAAATGTAGAATAATACTGATACTATTTCCTATTAATCGTATTGATGAAGGATATCTTTGACATTACATGTTACTGTAAATTATTGTACATACAGTAGTTATAAAATGCTGACAAAATATGACAATAACATTCTTCTTATCTTATTCTAAGACAAAGACTAATGAATTTTTAACAATTCATATTCTTATAATCTGTAAGTGAATACGAAAACACCTTATCATTTTCAGTTTCTATGCTACTAAAGAGATTTTATCTTTCTCTGACGAAAAAAAAACAGTTTAAAAATTAGTAATTATCATTGTATGTATTTCAATTTCAAAAAGAACATGCGAATTAAGATAGTATTCTTAAAAACGAAATTATATGTTCTGTAGCCGACTCTTTCGACTATAGAATCTCTATCTAAAGTTTTTTCTGAGCATGCCTTCAACTTTTAGAAAAAATTGAGTCTATTTTGTCCTTAACAATGTCCCACAGTACCACTGAACTGTTTTTGATGCTTTCATGTCATTATAGATATTTATTCTATTATACACTAACTTAAGTTTCTTATTCTTCAAAGTATGCTCTTCTATAAATTACCTTAAAAATCTAATTTATGTTTTCGTAGGCTTTATGCAAATCCGATGATCGAGTAGAAGTTTTTCACACAATTTTTCTGTTTTTTAAAAAACAATATTAAAAAAACTTGTGTAAAGAAACGATAACTTCAGTTAAGTAGACTTTTTAATTTTTGTAACTCTAAAAATCAATAATAATCTTTATTTTTTATGAAATCGAAATTTTAAATTGCAATTACTCAAAACTTCTCCTTTAAAGCTTAGATTTTTTCAAAGAAACTATTTTGCGCTGTTTGGGCTAATATTTCTATATACAAATTCATACACATTTCAGCAAAAACAATTCATCATTATTTTAATCAATACACAATCAAAAAAGTTATACACATATTATTTGCATGAATAGAAAATCAATGGATCTTATGAACGTCATATAATAAAATGGACTGATCAATTCAACTACAAAATCAAAAATATACTTTTGTTCACTACAATTCTTGAAGAAAATAATTAATATCACACACTGTCGATTGGCTCATATGAAAGACTGAAAAATCGCTTTATAAACATCATTATTCATATCAATTGCTATAAAATAAGTTTTCATTTTATCTCTCAACACTATCTATCAGTATTTTCGAACAGTTCATACTTAGATTCTACACATTTTACGAAATGATTGTTCATTTTGCTGATTTTCATAGAAAAAAAACATTCTGAAAATCAGTTTGAATTTCTAAAGCTCGCAAAACTAACACTTCTGACTAGATCGTACAAAAAATCATTAATTATCAATATATAAATCAGTCAAAACCTTTCACTACGCTTAAAGTCCACTTCATACAATCTATATTCAATTTTAAACTTTATAGTGTACTCATATTGACTACGGTGCTGATCAAATACAGTAATATTATTATACCTACATGTAAGTTGTTCTCATCACCAGGAATTCATCTAATACATGCATTATACCTTGAAGCAAATTTCTAAATATTAATTTGGCTGCGTGTTCATACTAAATGTGTCTGTTAATGATGACGAAGGTTTCTATCAGATTCATATATATAAATAAATAAAATCAAGATACATTCGTTTCTTTCACTCTTAAAGAAGACCATATTATTGAATTCTGTGGTAAGAACCAAGCTAAATACCTTACCTGTACGTTTGATGAAAATAAAATATATATTGATTAATTTGGTTCACTCTTTATATGAAATATATTTCTTAATGATGTCGAAGGTTTTTATCATATTTATACATATGAATAAACAAAATCAACCCACACTTGCGTCCTTCACTTTTAAAGTACGTGATGTTGTTAAATATTGTGATAACAACCAAGCTAGTTATCTCACCTGTAAATTTGAACAACATAAAATTAATGTTGACTAATTAGCTTCATCCTTCAGATAAAATATATTTCTTAATGATGTCGTAGGTTGTTATCATATTTATACATATGAGTAAACAAAATCAACCCACACTTGCGTCCTCCACTTTTAAAGAAAACGATGTCATTAAATTTTGTGATAACAACCACGTTAATTATCTCACCTGTACATATGATAAAAATAAAATCAATCTATGTTCTTTTGCTTCGCTATTAAAGAAAACGATGTTCTTAAATTTTGTGATAATAATCAAGCTAATGGCCTTACCTGTAGATTTGAACAACATCAAATGCGTGTCCATTAATTCGCTTCACTCTTCATATAAAATATATTCGTTAATATCGTTGAAGGTTTTTATCTCACTTGTCAATATGAATAAAAAAAATTAATTTATATTCTTTCGCTTTATTATTAAAGAAAACGATTCTACTGAATTCAGTAATAACGTTCAACTTGTTTACTCTAACTGTGCATATGAATAACTTCAAATAAATATTATCAATTATTTCTTGCATTATATTCATAAGCAAAACAAATTTCCTATAAAGATGTTCAAATAGCAACACAACAATTTCTTTGATGTGCTTCAAATATTTTAACTGCAAGAAATCTTCTGTAAGAATAAAAATAAATGTATTATATTTGGATTTTATTCGTGTGACAAATTTTTATAATGAATATAATACTGATATTGAATTTGAATGGTGAAATTTACGTAAAACATTTTTTATTGGTTTAGTTTTTACTAAATATATTTATTTGTATAGAGTTATTTGCTGATGGAAATGATTTTTCATGGGAAATAATTGAAAAAGGTCCAAATATTTATTATGAAAAATAATTATAAAATGAAATTCTAATATAAATGAAAAAAATTATATCATTATTAACTTCATCATTAAATATCAAACAAAATATAATAATCAATACATTGAAAATTTTTATGTAATTAGAAATAAAATTAACAAATTATCTTTCGAATAAATTTATTCAAGAAATTGAAAATAGTCAAATTCATTTTTCAGAAAATTCTTATTCAAATCTCAATTCGAGTAAATGTTTTTTTGGTTTTATTAATTAATTTTTTTTTCTTTCTCTTTAGTCTTTAAAGAGCCACTTGCTCTATTTGATAATTAAATATTTTCATCAAATACAAATCCTTCAAGGTTAATATCATTATCAATTATTGATCATAGTCAAAATGAAATTTCTATTGAAATAATTATTTCTCATGATCCAAATTCATTTATTTCACCAATAATTTTACAAAATGCTACATCAATCACTTCAATTTTTTTGGTATTAACATCACAAATTCTCTTCTTATTTTAGTTAATTTTGCAATACATTCTCTGAATAAAAATCTTGCTTGCATGTTTATTTATTTATAAATATGATAAATCAAAGTATTTATATATATTTTATTAATAATTAACAAACATTAGATCATTAACCAGTCATATTTTATTTACGAGAATTAAGTTCAAGAGAAATGATTGATATTTGTTCGAATAAATCAATAAATAGTCCACCAATGATATATGAACGAATTAATATTACATGAAATTATGAATTATGAGTTTTTACATCAGGTTGTTATTATCTTGATAAAAATAAGCAATGGAAATCTGATGGATTACTAGTTGGTCCATTAACAAATCATTATAAAACGCAATATTTTTCAACTCATTAAACAACATTTGCTAGTAGTTTTATTATTTTACCTAAACCACTTGATTGAAATTATATTTTTGCTAATGCTGATTTTATACGAAATAAACAAATTTATTTAACTATTATTTCTATATTTTTACTTTATATTATTTTAATAATTTATGTATGTTATAAAAATAAAAAAAAGATTTTGAAAAATTAAGAGTAACACAATTACCTGATAATCATCAATCAAATAAATATTTCTATAAAATTATTATTTTTACTAGCCAACGAAATAATGCAGAAACGAATTCAAACGTAAGATTTCAGGAAAAAAAAGAAGTATATTCTTAAAATATTTATTATATATGCATATTGACATATCGGGTAATAATGATCAGACATATGTTCGAACATAAACTGATTCTCATCGAAAAAATTTTTGAGAAGGTGAAACTGATGCATTTATCATGGCTGTCTCAAGGTAGATTTTCACGTTGAATTATTTTGAAAAGAAAAAAAGATGGCATTATTATTTCGGTCATTAAGATTTCTCAATTATACTCATATTTGGCATGCTAATATAGATACAGGCTGTTTATCATCATAGTTTTTAAAATATATAATTATTCGAAATTTACAAGTATTGGAAAAAATTTCATTATATTTCTCAATAATGGTTTGATGTTGAAAAATAAAATAAAAAAATTGAAATATTTATTTATTTACTTTTTTTTTTTAATAGATTGAACGTATTTTACCAGTCGCTAATGAAATTAAAAAATATCCTTACAGTTATATCTTTTTCAATGGTCATTTATGATTTTCATTATTTTCTCGTTCGCCATCAGATGAATTACCACGTGTTCATTGATTTATTTATTGTTTTATTTTACTTTTTACATCAATATATTCAAAATATAATGTATTCTGATTGATCAAATTAGGTTAAAATAAATGCTTCATGAAACTAGTTTATCATTTAATTCTTTTTATATACCTTCTCAAGAAGTATAATAAAAATTTTATGTTTATTTCTTTTGTATATATATATACATACATCGCAGCGCTTGTCAAGGCTCTAGCGAAAAATTTATTTAGATAGGACGTCCTCCACAAAAAAAATCAGGACGTTGCAATGCATGTATATATACTATTAGATAATAATTGGTGAAATATTTACATTAATTTCAAGCCTTTTACTTGTTCAATTCTTTCGATATCGTCAATCTTATTAAAATCAAATTTCATCATTACTTTCAAACATTATATAAAATAAAACCCACTTGAAAACTGATTTTCTTCTAATTTTTTTAGTCCGAGACCAAATACTATTAATCAAAAGAAGAATCAAATTAAATAATCATTTATCTTTTCTTGGTGGTGTATATGTATTATTAATGGACTTTGTACAATATTAGTTGGTATTTCAGTATTTTTGATAATTATTCGAGAAATTGAATTTGATAATATACAAACTTAGAAATAGTTAATATCAATTCGAAGTGTATTTTTCTCATCAATACTTTCTCTCACACAACCATTGAAAATAAACTTATTTTACTGTATTTTTTCCTCTTCATACTCGATTTCTATTAAAGATTATATTTTTTACTTGTTTCTGCTGAAATTCAAACGATGACAATTAAATTGATGTAAATAATGATGAAGAATACATTCATTTTAATCAGATAAGTTTATTTCTATAATCCAAGAGGGAGATAACATATAGACTTCATCCATAAAGTCTCACGAAACTTTTATTCATACAAATTGATTAAATGAAATTGAAATATGATCAAGTATTCGCGACGCATTGAGTTATTTATCCAAATCGTCATAGGGATTTTTATCTCCAAGTTCATCATTTAAGAAAATTTATTATAAATTCAAGACAAATTAATTGTGATTATACAAAAGTTCGTGTTTTTCTTTCCATGAAAGATTTTTTTTAATGTTTATTGAAATGAATGTTTAGATTTATGATATAACGTTGAACCACCTCCTAATTCAAGTGATTATATAAATAATAAAACTAATCGGGTAATTGGTTGCTAATAATGAGATAAATACGAATTAAATCGAATTTATGTTCTAATCTATTATAGAATTTTTCATTCATGTCTATATAATTATAGTTTATTAAATGAAGATAAACATTCTTATCAACCTTGATGGAATAGTAAAACAAAAAAAACTTCAGTTCATCAATTTATCAATCATTTAAATATAAAACAAGTACAGAATGATATATATATATATTTCTATTGGTACTCATGAAAGTGGTGGTTATACTCATGTATTTTGTAATTCTTTATCTGATATTCAAAGTAATTCATCTAAACTTCATCAATTAGAATGGATTAATACTCATACATGAACTGTAATAATTCAATTTAATTTATATAACCCAAATGTTCAATTACATTACTTTTAGAAATTTAATGAAAAAAAGCAAATGCATATGTTTATATAAATTTACAATTAGCATTTCATTTTAATGATATATTAATATATTTATTAGGGTTTATTTTCGTACAATTAAATTTATTCAGTTATGTCGTTTTAAAACTAATATTTTTAATTATTATTCAGATATTAATATATCTTATGAAAGAATTAATTTTCTTTCCAATTGTTTTTATTTATTATTTGATTCTGAAATTTGGTTTTGTTCAGGAGGGTTATCACAAACATTTATTATTAATGTAATTAAATAAAACTAGAAATTTTTTAGAACCATTGTTATTTAGTTTATTTATTTTTTTAGTTGTTTTGCTTTTTATGAATATATTTATTTCAATTCTTAATGAAGATTTTCATCATGTTCAAGATCATATTAAAAATAATAATAATCATCAAATATTTTCATTTGTATTAAATAAGTTTCTATGCTGGATTGGAATGTTCGATTAATTGAAGAATTTTCAAAGAAGATTGATCAATTATTGAATGCAATCAATCGATATGTCACAAAGACTTGAAAGAATAAATATAAATGATACTACAACTGAATTGTGTTGTTTCTTTCTTCAACTATTTTTTAATGTTAAAGAAAAACAAAGGAAATAATATTATTTCAATTCGAACTTCTTATCTCATCTTTATTTAATAATACTGTTTGATAAAGTATCATTCATATCAAACGAAGCAATACATTTTTATGATAGATAATAGACAGTGATAATAAACCAGATTGAACTCAAGTTAAAAAATTCAATTATGAATAGTACTATTTGTTAAGAGAAAAGTAACAAAATATGTGACAGTATATTTTTAGGATTGCAAAAATCTGATGTCAATGTAAAACAATTATTTAAAATGAAAGAAAAACCTTAATCAAATCATCTGTAAAATAATAGAAATTGATGATTCATTAGAACAAAATTTATTCAAATACATTAATGAAATGTTGAATTTTTATTTCCGAAAGTCAAAAAAAATAATTATAATGTTTTAATACTTTATTGTGTTTTTCGTATTGCAAGAAGTGCTTCTATAGTTATTGCTTACTTAATGAGTAGACATCAAATGAAGTATGATCAATCGTTTTCTTATGTCAAAACAAAAAGAGCAATCATACGTCCGCATGTAAATTCTATTGAACAATTAAGAAGTACTTTGAAATGTTAATCAGTAGTAAACATCTTTCACTTTCTATTTGTAGCTATAGTTATAAAATGTCTATTTGAAATAGCTTAATCCCCTTTCGTTTCAACTACCAATATAAATCATATGGTGTCGGCTTCTTTTTTTTCGTTTATATGCTTTATTTTCTAAACTAAAACATCACCAAATGGATAGATGCGTAATAAAAATGATTAATAATTTTCTTGACTACATTGCTTCTCATATGACCCCATTGAATTATATTAAACAATGAAAAGAAGATATTTTAACAATAAATAATGAGCTTATGGTTAAACGGAAGTTTGTTTCGTAAAACGAGGATGTCGATAGATTCGTTATCCGCATCCACACCCTCAAGATACATATTTGTTTCTATTATAGATCAAGGATACAAGGATTGGACGAATGGGTGCATGTAGTTGCTCTATAATACTTGATTTGATGAGTAATTGTATCTTGTGTTATAAAACAACAAACTTCAATTGTTATCGGCATTTTAAATAATTGATTCTGTGTGTTGGTTATATAATCTTCCAATTTTTCTGTCATACAGTCATAAGGAAAACGATAGTCAGCAGTGAGAAGTGTTGCATGAAATGGATCTTGATCAAAATCACGTGGATATTTGATGATAACATTACCATTCTGACTAATCGATTGTTCAAGTCCTCTGACAAACGTTTGTAGTGTTAGTTGGGACTGTTCATCTACAAGCAACTCAATATAACCATGTTTTATATCAATAGCACATATAATATTATGATAAAATGTTATATTGAATGATGACCATTCGTATGAGGAAAAACCAATTTCAATTCCAGTTTGTTCCTCAGCAGTATAACATGAAAAATAATCAAGTGAAATATGTAGTTCTGCGATGACATTGACAACGTTTAAAATTATACTAGTTAAAGTTCTCTTATGAAGAACTGTAAAATTAGTAGCTGAAGGTGTAAAGCTGTTATCATAATGTTTCAGAATAAATAGTTCTAACAAAGCAGCTACTTGAATCATTGATGGACTAAGAAACAATGGAATAATTGGATCAATAACACGATTACTTGTACTCGAAAGACAGTCAGCACTTGGATTATAAGCATAGTCGTATGGTACCAGATGACATGTTTCATACAATGGATATAATTGTGCTTCATCTGGAATTTGATTATTGATTGGTGACTGACCAGCCGGTAGCTGATAAGGTACGTTTATTTGATTGTTTGTATTAACACACTTGAAATTCTAATTAGCACTCGTACCAACGACCAACAAACCAACAAAGAAGGATATGTTGATCGTGATGACCAACATTTTGGTTGTATTACTTGTGTGAACTAAACATAATAAAATTTTTCGTTGGTAAAACAAAGAAAATAGATACACTGGATAAAAATAGAGAAAAAAAGTCATTTGTTGCTAAATAAATTCTATGAAATATTTTTTCTTGTCTTTTAAAAGAAATATTTAGTAAAATGCGTTTTGTATATATAAAATATCTTTGTTGTTGTGACTTGTTCACACGCAAATAATTTCTTTATTTAATCGTAAGAGCGAGAAGAAAAAATATTTACAAGCGTACTTTCCACCAGTAGAATAAACTCTACTATTTAAAGATATTATTTATATTCTTTAGACTACAATCGAATAATATAACTTAAGCCAAAAAAGAATGAATACAAATAAACGAATACAACATCAAGAAACACATTATTTTATATCTCCTTTACTGCAGTGATCACTGATGCATCCATCGTCGTTTTATTACCTTAATAAAATAATGGTAATCAATCGGAGAACGAAGCTGTCAAGCCACGCTATTTTTCGATTGCTTGCATCATGAACTGAAAATAACTCATACAGATTACAAAAAAAAATACTGATCAGCGCACGTTTTTATCTTTCCTTTCTTGCAATCATTACTAATGCATACACTCTTCATCTGGACTAACGAACAAGTCAACACGTAGTTAAATAGAAGAAACTTCACGTAAAGCCACTATTGATCGTTTATTCAACGAATATTACTTGTGATAATATATAATACCGAAAGAAGAACAAGAAATTCAGCAGCACAGAGTGTGGGTTTGAAATTTAACTGATAATCATTACTATACCCACTCCACTCCACATTCAACCACACCCACCCTCAAGATTTATTTATGTTAAAAATATAAATGTATTTATGCTCACAGATTATTTTATACAAGTCAATCAAAAACTTGTCAATATCAAAGAAAATCATTATTTTCGTTATTATATTCGTCTCAGTTTATTTCTTTTGTGATGCAAGAAATTTATTTAATGTTGCATTTGCTTCATCCCATGATTTTATTTCTGTTGATAATCGTTTTACCCACGCTTGTACATTTGGATAATCTTCATATGAAGCTCCCGAAATTGGTAACATCACTACTTCACATACTAATGCAATATCAGCAATTGAAAGTTGATTTCCACCAGCAATATAATTATTTTTACTTAAGTTTTCATCCATGAATGTTAAACTTGATTTTAACACATCGTTACCTTCTTTTCTTAATTCTTCGATTTTCTGTTCAGAAAATTGTTTAATAGGACCAAACACATTTGCTCCTATCAATCGAAGAGATCCATGACGAAGATTCGAATGATGCCAATCTAACCAATAATCAACTTTAGCACGTTGTTTAAGATCTTTTGGATAATAATGATCAGGTAGATTTCTACTTTCACATAAATAACGCATTATTGTATGTGATTCACCTAAATGAAAACCATCGTCAACAATTGATGGAACTTTTCCAGATGGATTTATTTGTTTGTAAGCAGCACTTTTAGTTTCTCCTTTCATTATACCGATTTCGTAAACCTGATGTTCAATGTTATTATCCATCAATAACATGGAGACCGCACGACATGGTTGAGATATCCAATCAGTGTATAGATCAAGTACCATTTTAGAAATCTGAAAAGAAAATGTATATTATGATTTTATATTAAAGTGTCGTCGCTCGCTTTCTATCTAATGTTTTTTTTTATTATAAAAGACGGTATTTTTTATTGACTGTTCGACACCGAGTTATTTCGTTCTTATCTATTACCACAGAATAATATTATATAAATTCGTTTCTGTCGTTGTTAACTGATTCTGCTGTGGTTTTATCTTTATCAAGAATCGTAGAATAAATAATAGCAGTATAAAAGATAAGGAATAAGTTGCTCGATACATATCTAAACAACTGAAAATATAGGTCGTTACAAAGGGTAACAACTTCGAAATCTATAAAAAATTGCATGAAGGGCCTAGGTGAAAACAAGTTAAGTAATCGCTAGAATGTACCAAATCTCTGATTACATATTCATGAAATTTAGATAATGACAGCATGTCTTTCATTGATAATTTGTAACTTGACATTTCAGAATTATATTTATATTTTGTTTTATGTAACAGATTTATGTATTAAATAATTTACAAAATTACATATAGTATTTAATAAATTTGGGTGTGGATGTGGATATAATTTTTATCTAGTATCCAAGATTACACCCTTACCCACCTACCCTCTAGTAATTTCTGCAAAAATCGCAAAAAACGAATCTCATCGACATTATAACATAGTGTATGAGATGAAGTCTTTTAAATACAAAACTCATTTCGAATGACAAGTCATTGTAGCTATGGGCGAGTGTGGATGAAGGTGTGGTTTATTCTTTTCATACCCACACTCTCAAGTGATCTACGAAGTTATTTAACAACAGAACATTTAGAACAATTAATGAGAATATCAATGGAAGGACCATCCAATCTAGTTAATGATTTAAAACGTTTTAATTATTGATTGTTAGAAAAGTAAAAAGGTGCAACGAATTTTGGTTTAATTTAGTTTTTCTTTCAATGTTCCTTTTTCATACTATACTGATAACAGAAGAAAAGTCTAATTGAATTATAAAAAAAAATAAATAAAAATTTGTACGGATTTTCAACGTGATAAAAAAAATTTTACCTAACAATCCATCCAAAAAACAAAACCTAGATAAAATACTGCCTGTAACAGAAACGAAAGAAAGAAACAGAAAGAGAAAAGAAATATATTTGTAGAACGAGAAGAGAAAAAATGAATAAAAGGAAGAGAACAGTAGTAGTATCTCGTACACCAACAAAGTATCGTGAGTCATCAAAACAAGGATGGTAATGTCGCAATGAGCGAAAACTTGATGGAAATTTCCAAAGTTAAGTTATAATCACATGTTTTGTCGATATTTAAGCTTTGTAACATTGCATAATTTGCCATTTCATACTTAATATGACACTCTATAATTCAACTTGTTGAGACAATAATCTCAGTGTCTTGTTATCAAACAAGATTTCTTATTTGATTATTTATCAGCTTTATCGAATATAAACAAAACCCAACTTTTACACACCACATTAATCGTTCAAAATGGCGTGGACTTGTAGTGAATGTACTCTTCTAAATTCATCAAACGACTTAATTTGTATTGTATGTGAACAAGGATATCGATTATTTTCTATGGACACAGAAGAGAACGACTCATTTATGGTCAACGATGCGACTCAATCGAACGAAGTTGAATCTCTCCTAACGTTTTCTGATGAAAATCAGTTCAACGAACAAAACAGTCTTTTGACGTGGGTGGATGAAAATTCGTCGAATGTATCAGATAGTTCATCGAGCAGTGAAGATGAATGTGAAGACAGTCATCCTGGTAAGACAAGTGATTCCATCTCTATTTTCATGAAATAAATCATTAAATTCAATTTTATTTTAGAGTCATCTCGGAATCAAAGGGATGTTTATGTTCGACATGATGGTAAACTTCTACATGGACAAGACGCGACTGATGAACGTAAACGATCAATTGCGAAACGAAAAGCATTAGATATACAAAAGTTATTAGAAGCAGAAAGACCGTCTACGTTTTCCATCAACGTTTTGAGAGCTTCTGCGACTCCTGCATCGACACACGCGTTTGGGCTAATATCAAAAGGTCAGTTTAATGCAATGACGGCTTATGCCAAAGGTGTCAATGCAAGCGCTGGTGCAACAGCACAAGTAGCTCCTATTTCAGTAGCAAATGCATATGCTACTGGCGTCAACGCCTCGGCTTCTGCTTCGGCTTCTGCAGTGCGTGTCAACGTATTAAATCAGAATGTAAGCGGTTTGAGTACGTCTGCTAGTGTGAATGCCGATGGAGTAAGTGTTGCAGCTGGAAATGTTAGCATAACTGGAGCAGAAGCTGCAGTATCTGCATCCGCTTCAGCAGCTAGAGTCACTGTTGGTAACGTCGATATAACTGGAGCTAGTGCTGGTGCCAGTGCAAAAGTCAACGGAACTGGTGTTACTGCTTTCAATGCCTGTGTCGGTGGTCCCAGTGCGGCTGCTTCTATTTCTGTCGATGGAAGTTTATCGTTCGGCAATATTAACTTAGGTCTTCGACCATCTTTGGATATTGGTTTTGGATTTAATATCGGAATTCCGTTCTTGAGTGGTTCAAGGCTCGGAGGTGGCGGCGATAACAATAGCAATGGCAACACAAACAACAGTGGTGAAGGTACTAATAACAATAATAACGGAAGTAACGGTGCTAATGCAGGCGGATTAGCAGGTCTTCAACAGCGTTTGTTAGAGAAATATCCGAATCGACGATACTATGCAAACCCTGTTGATTATCCAATTACACGTAATACAAGTGGTGAGCCGATTGACCCCCTTCTACCGGATGACAGTACACCACGAACTGATAGCGACACTCCAAACGTTACCAATGTTGTCAATCGACACAACGAACTCGTTGAAAATGGTAATAAATTTGTCGGATTTAAAGGAACTCCACCAACCAATAATGCGCCATTAGAGTCATTACCAGCGAACAATAATGCCGGTGTTCCAGCACAAGCAGGTCCGGTTGAAGAAAGGATGTGGAGTGGAATGTACACTTCACCATCGCCCGATGTCGCCAAAGGTTACGCTGGTGATGATTATGGCTGCCCAGGTACTATCAGTCGTGTTTATGTACCTAAAGATGCTGCTGAACATTATTCCACAAATATCGGACTGGAGACAGCACATGGAGAAGGAGCATTGAGAGCAGTCAAAGAGCATTCAAAAGGTAAATACATATTCAGTGGTCCTCAAGATTCAAAGAATCCTGATTTATTTGCTCCTGAAACGGTTATTTCACCTACTGTACGAAATGAAACGTTGTCAGCTGGAACCATGAAGTTTGAGCCTTCAGCCCACGAGATTGATCATTCTTCGTATAGATTTAAGAAATATCATACTCAAGAATTGAAATGCTCAAAGATAGTTCCAGATTACATCGTTGGCATTAAAACTGCGGACGATTGTGCAAGAGATGGTGGTCGTGAACGTCTTGCTCACGTTTTTCAAGGTCAACAACCACATATTCCTGATAATGATCCACCAAAAAAGAAAGAATTGAGTGAAGATGATAAATTATTATTGGATGAATGCAAGAAATTAGGAATAGAAATTTCTCCAGATAAGTTAGATAAATTAAAGACGAACATAAGAAGTGATGAAGAATACGAACGTGAAGAAGATGCCCAGAATCGAAATACACAAGGAAATTCCAATATGATCGCTGGTGCAAACACTAGAGAGCGAAAAGAAAGCGAACAGAAACCAGAAGAAACCGAAAACAATCCACCAGAACCATGTAAAAATCATGCAAGTAACGTTCGTTGTATGAAATGTATGGTTGGCTCATCTGGACCGCGCATTCGTAATATTCGTGGTCGTATATTTGGTTTCGATTCCAACAAATAACATTTGATGTCTTTTTCTACTTCTTTTTTCGTGTAATAAATATTTTATTCAAAACGTTAAATGAGACGTTATCAATTTTGATTATTCATTCTCGAATATAAATTAAATAGAAAGAGGTACATGGGTGTTGGTGTGGGTGAGAGTCGATGTAGACGACGGTGTATGTGGTTGGATGTGGGTATGGCTGCAAGTATGACTGTGAATATGGCTGCGGTTGGATGAGGGTGTGGATATCGGTATGGTGTGAGCGTTAGTAACTATGCCACCTAATACCCACACTCCACATCCACATCCAATACTCGCACTCACAACGACACCCATACCGCCACTCACATCAACAGCGACACTCACAGCCACATTCACGCAAGAGATAGAAATTAGTTAAATGAAAACATAGCATAATATGATTCATTTTCAATGATTATCATAAATTAATGAGCGACAGTTCTGATTTAGTCATCTTTCTATTTATTCATGAATTACTAGACTCGTTAAAGATTACTATATAAAGAGTTGCTCACTCCTTGTAAAGACATCCGCAGTCGCTTGTCAAAGAAGCAAACATACTCGGAAGGTCTTGCATCATTTAAATATATTTTTGTGAAATTCATTTAATGCTTCTTTTTTGTCTCTCTCCATACACGTATTTATGATATTTATTTCAATCTTTTTTTCATTAATAAAAATATTTCTTTTTTTTCTTTTCTTAATTTATTTTCAAACATTACTCGTGTTGACTTGATTTATAAAAAGAATACCAGAAGATTATTAGTATTTTTCTTTTTAGTTTTCATCTGACGTCTAATTCAATTTGATGTAAAAAGAAATCTTCTATTATAAAATACAAGTGTATATAGAAAAGATAGTTATATCGACATAATCAAATGATGAATGGTGAAAATGAACATGGATAGAAGTGTGAATGTGGATAGATCTGAGATTTTTCAATTGTTTATTATTCATTCGCGTCTATAGTTACCTTTTTCTCCTTTTTTTTATTGATTTGTTGCAATATTTTAAAAAAAAAGAGAACACTTTGTATTAATTAACACTTCTAAAAAAAACAAAGTCATTCAGTTTCAAGAAAAAACCAAGTGATATTTTTTTTCTATGAGGTAGAAAGGGACAGAGTATGAAGTAAACAGGAGAATTTTATAAAAAGTCTATAAATACAATACATCTTTTATTATTGTTTACTACGAATACACCATTTTTTTCCAACATACTATTCTGCTTTGCTTCGCCTTAAATATTTCGAACACAAGAAGTTTAATAATAATTTATTTTACACGTCTTAGAATTTTTCTGCATAATAGATAAATGCATATATTCTCCTCTCGATTCTAGAGTCATTGTCATATTATTTTTGATTACAAGTGAAATATAGAAGATGTGTAGTATTAAACGTTGTTGTAGAAATTGTTTTCCAAACGGATGCTGTGGATTCTGCAAACCACCTCCTACAATACAAAAACAAATTGATACGGAAATCCATCTAAAGAAAGCTGTCAAAGCAACAGAAATACCTTATGGCTTTATTAAATTTTATCCAGGTAAGAAGAATTTCTTAATTCTTTTGTATGAGCTTATGAAGTTTGATGAAGTTCATACACGGGGTTGGTGTCGGATGACACAAGTATTGACATTCACATGCACATAGACACTTTTACTTTTTGTTCAAACGATAATCTTGATTTTATTTCATTGGCCTTTCTCTAACTAGGCGCTGCCACAGCAAATAACACCTACACTTGTCCAATGCTTGCTGTTCATCTTTATCGTCATAGAGAATTTAACGCTGATATGGCTCAAGATAATCGTACAATTACTTTCGATGGACGTAATTGACAACAAACTCATCAAGGCGAACAAAACTTTAAAAGAGAACAACATGCAAGTGCTGAGGAAGAAGTCATCATGGTTCCGCTAGAAGATGTAATACGAATTCGTTATAAAGCAGAAGTTAAAAAGGCTATGCAAGCTGACATCAAATCATATTTAGTTCCCGTACATGGACCTAGTGACCATCGTTGTGATACTTGTTGTGCTTCAATAATCAATTGTTGTCGTAAAAATCGTGCTTGTTGCTGCTGTCGAGAAAAAATTACAGTTGCTCCTCATGTTGAGAACACAACAATTATCACTGATGCTGATCCAAATCGAGCTACAAACTATGTTGAGGAAGATGTAGCTCCTACGGAAGTTAAAGAAGGTTGTCGTACTAGATGTGGTAATCGTTTTCGCTGTTGGTGTTGTGGAAAGAAGAAATTACTTAAGTTCATTAAAAGAACAAACACCAAGGCTCAACGACAGGCAGAACGTGTAGTAACAATGACAATCGAATACAACAAGTACAGTAATCTTGATTCAGCTACACATACATGTTTACTTAGTGAGCAAGATCGATTCGCCTACTACAAACACAAATTTCAAGCGGATTTAGAATTGACTTTCTATTTAATCAACGACCAAGAATATGAGCAAACAAATTTTGATGCGAAGAAAAACGAAGCTGAAACTCTATGTCGAGCAGTAATGCAGTTAAAGGGCATGAAAAAACAATATCCATCAGAAGATCAATTAGAAAAGATTCTTAATCAAGCTCATCAAAGAACATTCGGTGTGGTATTTCATGAACCTGCCTTGCAACTTGAATCAGCCAGGGATTTACCAAGAATAGGTGGTGGTCGTTTAGATGGACATCTTCCTCCGATATAACCGCCTAGATGACAACCAGCTACAATATCAGAATAATACAATGAACTACAGATTTATATGAAACTGAACATGAGAAAGTCGTTTGATATTCATTTTTATTTAATTTTTTAATAAATGCATCCTTAGTTTGCTTCCTAGTGTGTTCTCCCGAGAAAAGAAATAAAGAATTTTAAAAAAATAAATCAAAGGTTGGATGTAACATTCTTTTTAGGCAAAATGGTTGCAACTAAGAATAGAAGTGTGGGTGGGATTGTGAGAAAAGAAGAGTTCTTTACACCCACACCCTACATATAGATAATAATTTGATTTGAGAGTATTCAAATATCTCTCTCAATAATTGTATAAAATTTGAACGAAAATTAACAAGAATAATATTTAGTTGCCATTTACTCAATATTATATATTATTCATTAATAAATATCATTGGTTTAGTTTAGTTAACGACATCTATAAATTCGTTTCATGTATATGCAAACGATAATTGTATTTCTATAAATAAAATGAGTTTCTTAATATTGATCTATTGATTAAAACAGAAATTCTAACAATATATTGATCAATGTTACCATGACATCCATTGAATTTTAACTAGACGAAAATATTTAGTTACTTGAAAAAAACGAAAAAAAAAATTAAAGGATGACGACCGATGTGATGGGTATTCCAACTGGTACTTCTAATAGTGATGATTTTAGTGATCAACGTCTTGGTGGTGATGTTGAATTACGTGAATTAGTTTATCAATCACTTGAAAATGAAGGTATATTATCACGTTTAAAAGCAGAATTACGTGCTGCTGTTTTTAAAACTATTGAAAAAGCAACAAATCCTACTACGAATAATTCATATCCACCATCATATGATGGAATAAATGGACGTATATGTCGTGCACTTGTACTTGATTGGCTTGAACATTCATCTTTATTATATACAGAAGATGTATTTAAAGTTGAAACAACTGGTCCAAATCATCCACCTCCATTAACACAAACTGAATTACTTGAACATCTTCATATAGATTCAAATCAAAATCGATCACAACCTATCTTACATGCTTTACTTAATCATAGTAAAACTCCAGTAAGAGAACAAATTGAAATGATAATTTTGTCTAAAATAATAAGAAATATTTTTTGTTCTAGACCGTTTCTACGACTATAAATTCTCTTCCTCATCATGTCATACAATCAATTGATAATCAATTTCCAAGTGAAAAAATTAATGATCTAAAACGTTTACGTGAACATTTTTGTTCACTTTTTTCATCAGCATTTGATTCGAATGTATTAGAAGCATTTATTAATAAACATATTCCATCAACATTAACATCTATTCCTAAACGTGACTATGAAGAAATTTGTCTTAAATGGATGCAAGCATGTGCAAATGCACTAGTACCAAAAACAAATCCTATTCAACATGGTTCATCAACGTAAGTTATTTTTATAACCAATAGAATTGCAAATCTACAAATAATAGAATTTTTTGAGCTTCTCTCGTTTCTTTCTATAATGATGTTTATTCTCCGAACGATGACATAAATTGATTCAATCTTACATTCATCGATTGTTTGTATAAGATACTATACAAACGATTGATGTGCGTTAGATCTGTACAATGTAGATAGTAGTTATAATTAAGAATAAATATTATAAATAAATTAATGTCTTTATTATTTCAATTTCTCTAGAGCTCTCACACAATTGAAAACATCACAGAATACAGTTGTTCATAACAATGTGACATCTCATGCTGGTCGGTCGACTTCACCACCAGTCGAATCTACAGCTTCGTCATCACCTTCGTCATCACCTTCGTCATCGCCACCATCAGACAATAAACGTAGAATAGTTTTTGATTGTCCATTACCAACAACAATAAATTCAAATAAAAGTGTTATTAAAAAAGCGACTGATATTATTCCACCACCATTAATTAATTTTAATGATAGTCATAGTAATGACGAAGAAGAAGAAGAGGAAGAAGAAGAAGATGATGATACATCAGCTTCAATATTTTCTGCACGTAATGCAACACCAGCTGCATTAAATCATCTCAAGAATATTAATAGTATTATTCAAGGTACTGAAAGACAACATACACAAACAAATTTACAAAAACAATCAAATACTGGTACTAGAGATATTCCAGTTGAATACGATGATGAAAGTATGAGTCAAAGTGTTAGTCATAGTATTGTTAGTAGTGTCGATGATGTAACAGTTGATAAAACATCAACTGCTTCGGCGAATATTGATTTTTTAGAAGATTTCTAGACAAATCAAAGACATTGATTATTTTGTGATAATTTTCTTTTTCTAGAGGCTATTGACTTTATATAATAGCTATTTTTTTCCTTTGTAGAAAAGTATTATGTTTTTTACGTATACGATGAATTCATTAAGAACTCTCATTTGCCTTTTGTTTTTACTCTGTTGTGAAAAATTTTCTCAGATTTAGTTATAATCTCTCGAATAAAAGGAACTTCTTGTGTTCAAAACATTCATTATTCTACTCATTTTGATTGCATTAGTTTGATTAGAGATCTGATCGAGACTATAATAAAAAAAATCAGTATGTGTATTGATATGGCTTCTGTTGTCTCGATTGATAAAGAAGAAATTTAAGTTTATTATTAAATGAGTTGTCTTCAGCTGTAACTTATTAACATATTGTATAATATATGTTTATTATTGCTTTTCAACTATTTAAAAAATACAATTTGGTTAACACACACGAAAAGTACAAAGAACTTGGAAGTATAAATTATCGAAATTTTATAATATTGAAGGAAGAGATTATGTTTTTTGAATATATTGAAAAGATATTTATCGTCGTTTATTTCCAGCACCAGGTAAACGATCCATCATAGAACATAAATCATCATCATCGTCGTCATCATTATTATTTTTGCCTCGTCGTGTTGAACGTTCATCAAGATCAAAATCTTGTAAAACATGAGATAAACGAGAATTTGGATTACGCTAAATATAAACATATAACGTAATAGTTAAACTCACGAGGAAACTACTTGAGGTATCAAAAAGCTTTTGAGCTAAAATTTTGCCAAGAAGTACGGGATACATAGACAAGAAAAAGCCTAAAAGGATATGTGCCGAAGTTGGTGTTTGCCTAAGATATCAACTGTTTATTTTAATTGTTCTATAGGGTCGTATCTGTGCGATAAAATCAAAGTTTCGAATTTAGGCCTGAAATTCTGTCCATACTAAGGTCTCAATCAGACAAGCTTTCTCATAAAGTTTGTGAAAGACTGTCTCCGAGATACAAGTATGTTAGCATAAAGACGCTTTCTTATAGATATTAGATTTCACATGAATATTTTGACAGATTCATATCTCGGAGATAATCTGTCAAAAATTTTTGAAACTTTGTAAGCAAGCTTGTCTGATTGAGACCTTAGTGTGGGCAAAGTTTGAGGCCTAAATTCGAAACTTTGATTTTATCGTACAGATAGGATCCTATAGAACAATTACAATAAACAGTCGATATATCAAGCAAACACCAACTTGGGCACATATCCTTTTAGACTTTTTCTAGTCTATGCATTCTCTACTTGTGGACAAAATTTCAGCTCAAAAGCTTTTTGACACCTCGGGTGGTTCCCTCGTCAGATAGAGAATATTTCATTGAAGATATATCACTCTAACTTATAAACGTACTTTTGATACATCAATGGTAATATCTTCATTTTTCTGTTGTTGATTATGTGAAGAAGATGCGTTCGAACGTGTTTGAATTCTAATGAAAAACATATATATATATAAACGAATGTTTAAAAATAGAATAACTCACGGTGGTCTCATATCGTCATCATCATCCTCATCATTATCATTAAATAATGATAATTTGATAAGACCAGATTTTGATGAATCTGCTTTCGTATTATTTCCAATAAGATCAGAAAGTAAATTAAGTTGTGCAATCATTTTTGGATCAGGATTAATCATGTCCTATTCATTCAGAAGAAATACGAAATTAAAATTTTTTTTTCTTTCTATATTTATTTACAATATCCGATGCAGCATTAACCATTGGAGTTGGTTGACGAACTTTATTTTCACTTGCTAATACTTCTTTTGCATTTTTATTCTTGGAAAAACTTATAAAATAAAAGATTTCTTTCGTTGCTTTTTAGAGAATAGTATGACTTACACATTTAAACCTAAATGAAAAGCACGTTTATCATCAGTTGGTTCATGTTGTTCACCAGCATCGAATGTATGTGTATTATTCAAACGACCTTTAGTATAAGTACTAAATTGAATTTATATTAATTCTTAAATATTTATGTATTATCTAAATACAAACCGAATTTCACCGGGTGGTTGAAAACCATTGGGTACAACACCATTTGTTTTTATAATAAATTGACCTTGTTGAGTTTGTAAATTTTCTCGAAGAAAAACTGAAACCTTGAAATTAAAAAAAAATCAAAATAATTTATTAATTATATTCGATTTAAAAGAAATTTTCATACTCGTATATGAACATCTTGAAAGAAAAGAAGTACTGTATCTCGTATAAATAACCATTCAGTATCATTCAATCGTTCATAAAACTAGAAAGAAAGAAAAAAATATGATTAATTTCATATATTAAATATTTCTCGTGTAGACTAACTTTATTAAATGCTACAAATGCTTTATCCAAAAGATCAAGTACTGTAAAACTACGAATTAATTTTCGCATTGAATTTACATGATTATAAGTAACTTTCATCATATCAGATGCACATGGACAAAGCATTATTTGATATTTAACAGACATTGTCATTAAATCGTATAACTAAAAATAAAATTATTTCGTTTATGTTGAATATATTTAGAACATAGATTAATGTACGTCATAATATTACATGAGAAATTTCTTTCTATATGTCTACGGTAAGATGTAACATGTTATTGATTTAATCCTATGAGAGCGATATTCCCTTAGGTTAAAGATCAAACAATACTATTTCATTTATTTTGATTATTTTCAAACATGATCAATGATATTTATGTGAAAAGGTAAGTGATATCGAATCCAGCTATTATTTTTGAGTCTTTGCTGTTCTTTCGAGAATCAATATCAAAAGTTGAATAAATAAATATTCTTTTCTTTGACACTCAGTATAAAAGTCAGAGAAATAAATATAAATTAAATTGTAAATAATTTTGTCTTATTTTAATTAAGTTTGATTGTTACAAAATTCCATTTAATACCATTGAGATTTTGACATGTCAAATCAATTGATTCTTTGACAGTTTTATATATTTCTATAATATGAATAGACCTATTCTTACGCTTATCAAAATCAGGCCCTCCGACGTGTCGCGGACTAGCCCTCTCTATATGCGAAACTTGTCGTAGTGCTAAGATTTCTCATAATGCTATCAGAAAGCGCAAAAACGTTTTCTGAAATCACAAATAGAAGCAAATATCCGTTCGCAAATACTAATAAAAACACTATATTTAGCTCCATATAGAAAATTTACTAGCACTCAGTATTCATGAAAACGATCGACAATTCTTATCAAAATATACTGATATAAAAACGTATTATTTGCAATAGAATCCGGAATCAATAATTGCTATACTCCATTTATATAGAATTTGATTAATTTATAGTGCTGGAAATTTATGGCATAGTAAATAATAGAGTAGAAACGGAACTGCTTATGTTAACTCGTTGAGACCCACAATTTAATTTATGGACGAAACCTCTTGAAAACTTGATATTTTGTATGAGCATTGAGTATTATCGACACTTCCATTGATACTTCAAAAAAATATTTTAAGTCATTTTTAACTTTTAGCCGTACTCCCCTACGGGAATGATGAGAAATATTTTAGCCACTTTCTTGGAGGCGTACGAACGGGAGCCTAAAAACTGACTCAGTAGGATTTTTAATCTCGCACAAATATGTCTTAACTACGAACATTTGTTAAATATATTCGAAATTTTTTGAAAACTAGAACTTTTCGCTAGGTGGGAGATATATGTCTCACCGGGACTCAAAGGGTTAAAAAAAGGAAATTATGAATTATCATTGTTTTACTAAACATTATATTTATCATATAAGACTACATACTTTATCCATACTAGCTTCATTTAATCTCATAATGCTTGAATGAGCTAATTTTTCAAAGATATGTTTAACATATTTATTTGGATAAAGTTCTTGTGGTCGAAGAATTTGTTCGAGAAATTTTGTTTCAAACATCGCACTAACAACATCATTAACCACTAAAATATTTTAATTATATTTATTTTCTTTCTAATTTATTACTCTTCTACCTTTAACTGATTTTTGATCAATAATTTCTTGAGCTGATAAACGTTGTTCTAATATATATATCATTTCACCGCCCATATTAAAGAAAATAATTGGAAATGCTTTCAATGACATGTCGAAAACGATTTATAGTTTTTTTTGAAAAAAATATAAGGAATCCTTTTTTTTCTTTTCAACCATTATCGAATTTACCGTTGTGGGATCTCCTCTCGTATTATAGATTGATTTTAATACAAAAGTCTTTATCAAATATTATCTAGTACATATTTCTAAATATACGATCAAATCTCTTCGATAAATAATCAAATCATTATTGAACAATTTCTAAGATGGCGCCTTTTATCATCAAATCTTCATATAAAATATCCTATAATCACTTTAAAACGAAATTTCCTTTTATGGCTACTTGTATATAGATATATATATACATGTACAATTTTTTACTTCTTTTTTTCTCCCTCTATTAAATAATAATCAAATCTTATTGTTTCAACTCCTAGCTTAAAAAGAAATCAGGTATTTTTTCTAACCATATAGAGAACGAAAAAGAGAAGAACAGAACACTTTACTACAGACCCATTTGAAATGGCTCTATGCATCATTAGAGAAAGAAAAAAAAAACGTATGTTTCAAACAGCATTATGAGTAAAAACACGCAGAAAAATAAGTACGAGCTGATAAAGATATGATTTACTACCGTACGTGTATTACAAATGAAATAGATATTTATTTGTAGAAATTTAATAAAATTTGATTTTCTTCTTTTAGATTATTGATTAAATTCGTATTTTGTATCGATATGTGCAATGCGGTTAATTATTCGTTATCTATCTCCATTGTTTCGATCACGACGTCGTTTTTCTTTTTTTGCCTTTATTAGTTTACTTCTTTGTCTAGCATTGATTTTATTTCTTATTGATTATAATCATTCATTATCAATACCAAGAAATAATACCGAAAATAAATTAATTACAAAATCAATATCTACCACTCAAAAGTAAGAGATCATCGTTCTATTGTATATTTACTAATCATTATTGATCATCTAATGAGATATTGACATAGTCTATGTTTTTTTCTATTTCTAGTAAAGGATTATGGCCAATAGATAAAAAAGGTCGTTCATTAAAAACAAAATTTCTTGTACTTGATTTAACAGGTTTTTTTGGATCTGGTGCAAGTGAAGGTGCAGAAGTTCAATGTTCATCATCAAATACAACATTTATTTGGACACGTCGACAAGATCGAATTGAAGAAATTGATTTTATTATATCACATGACGCACGTAATCTTAATGATGCACTACTAAGTAAAATTCAGTTAAATAATGTCAAACAACAATATACAATGGCATATGTTATGGAAAGTGAAGTACATTCATCAACAGGAGATCCTTGGAAAATGTATAATTTTAAAATGACATATAATCTTGATGATAGTTATCCTGAACCAGCTACTTATTTCGATACTAATATACATATAATTGATTTACTTAAACCACCGACAATCTCATTTGAAGATAAAGAACCAGACGCAGATGTTGTTTGGATTATTTCAAATTGTAATGTAAGTGGTCCTTTAGAACAAAGAAAAAAAATTTTTTTGTACAATAAGTTAATTCATAGATTATTCTATAGTAGAGATAAAAGTATTATGAGATATCATGTTTTTCATTTATATTATATAATCGACTCTTCTAGTATTTTTTTTCACCTTTTCTTTATCTTTATTAGTATTAAAGGATTACGATTGAAATTACATTCATCATACATATTGATGAAGAAGATATTTCATAACACCTATGGATAAAATTAGCATTTATTTTTCTGTGCGATGTTATGAAACTTTATCTTAAATTAAAATATAATTGCGATAATAAAACGAGATTAGTTTTTGAATGTTTAACATCTCAAAATAAAAATGAATCTGTTGTTTACTTTATTCTTTTAGGCACATAATGGTCGAGAAGATTTTATTAAAGAATTAATGAAAGAAATCAAAATTGATTCCTATGGTCCATGTTTAAATAATCGTCATGGTTATGAAGCTCGTATGACTGATAATGTTGATGCATATATGAAATATAAATTTGTTATTGCTATTGAAAATTCAAATTGTATTGATTATGTAAGTGAAAAATTAGTTAAAGCTGTCGAATCTGGTTCTATTCCTATTGTTGCTGGTCGAAATAATCGACCAGATTATCGCCGATATATGCCTGAACATTCATATATAAATATATTTGATTATAAATCAGTAAAAGCTCTTGCCGATGATCTTAAACGTATTGCAAATAATCAAACATTATATGAATCTTATTTATGGTATAAAAATCATAAAGTTAACATTGATGAATTACCAGAATATTCCCTAGAAGAAAAATTAAAACATTTAGCTAATGTTATTGGTTCGAATGCAACTATGATCACACAAGGTATTGCAGGAAAAGAAAAAAGTGAAAATAAAGTTTGTAAACTTATACGTTTTGTTCGTCAAACACCATGGCAAACTATTGCTGCGCATCAAGGAACACCAAGAGCTGATGCAAGCACTGCTTGTCTACCAAATGATCATATACTTACTCATTTTAGTGTACCATCTGCGAATATTAGTCAAACAGAACAATCTTAACGTTATCGTTTGATGAGTATTTTTATTTATTTGTTATTACTTTGTTTTTCTTCTCTAATATGGATGAATCTACGAGATTTCTATCATAGTCAACATCATCTAACTAGCCTATTAAAACTGGAAAAAAAATATGTGATAAAAATCTCACGGATTCATTCCTATACTATTTTTGTTTTGAATAAAAATTTCCAAGTTGAATCTCTCACAGTACTGGTTCGTTATTAACTCATAAATTAAAACAGAGATTTTTTTTGCTGGCAAAATACTTCATTTCAAAAATCGAGATAGTTATATATATTTATATTTTATTTTAAATGTATTCTAAAATGATTGAAACTTTTACAAATAAAATTTAAGCATTAGGAAGAACTCTAATAGCATCACCCGAATTACATAAAACTACTAATAATTGCCATGGAAATGGCGTCAGTTTTTGATCAACAGCAAGAGTACATGTTGTTTTCATACGTTCATGAAATAAACGTATTTCCAATTGAGCACAATCGAATGTAAGTGATATCACATCATTAGTTTGTATTTTGTTACTATTGAATTCCGATTTTTTACAGCTACGACTACAAAGTCCTTGTTCATAGACTTGATGTGATCCAAACCATCCTACAGCACTAGATAATCGAAATGCATCTGGTTGTAAAGCTATTTTCGATGACATACAACCAAAGAAAATATAATAAGGTTGTTTGAATTTTTCTAATCGAAATCGTGTTGTATGTGTACCACGTAAATAAAGTAATCGACCACGAATATAAGCATAGTCTGAAGAAGAACTACTTTGTTTAGCAAGATAACCACCATCTTCAAGTCTAACAGGACCTAATGTTTGTAAGAATCGTTCTTGTATAGCTGGATTTGAAGCTGCTTTTGTTGGTGCTGGTGGTTGTTCATGTCTTCCTGACGATTGACTACTACCAGAATCATGAATTTGTACTGCCATTAAATAAATAGGCGAACCTTTATCTAATGTTAATTTAGCCGCTGCTGGTGATGTAATTTCTGCTTCAATATCTTTCAATTGTTTCTTCCAATGATCAAGGTCATATTCCGAAAAATCATCATCTTCACGAGCTGCACGAAGACTATCAGTAATATTACCATAGGCTTTTCTTAATCCTGGTTTTGATTGATCAATAAATTCTAATAAACTTCTTCGTGCACTTTCAGCAGCAATTTGAATCTTTGTAATTGAATCTTTTTCCCATCTATCGATTTTTTGTAATAGAGAATTTCTTCTCATTGATGGTTGTTCTAATTCATGTTGTAATGAATCATGTTCTTCCATTAAACTATCTAATTGATCCGATAAATCTTGTCGATGTTCAATAACATGCTTACCACAAAATGTCTTCTGACATCCATCACAGATTAAAATCCCGCCACTTTTGTTACATACAACACATTGTTTCTTATTATTAGAATTGCTTTGATTCATTATTGCTGTTTGAAATGTTGTAAAAGAATGTACACGTTATGCTAAAAATGACCTTAGTTTGTTTGTTTTTTGTTATCGGTAATGGAGAGAACGAAATAAATATATCGTTTACCGTAACGAACCTTCTTAGTCTACAACGTCGATAGAATAATTTATATAAAAATTGTTTATAGAATGAGAAATTGTTTTTTCCTGAAGGTGAAATAGTGGTTGAGTTGACAGTTGTTATCTCTTATATTTCAAAATATATATATATATATACATAGTATTTTATACAAAAATAAAACATTTCTACATATCAAGTTAAATTTCTCTTAAGTACTTTCGTTAGTTATTTCACGGTTTTATAATATGAAAACTATATATATATATATATATATATACATTTAGTTTTGTCGTACTCTTCTCGTTATCTACGATATTCTCGATAAAGTTTTTGTGAAAAATATAAATATATTGTTATCAATATTTCATCAGATATTCTTCTCTCCTTGATATGTACATATATGAGATGGACTATTTCATTTGATAACAAATAACATTATTAGTTTATTTTTAAATTAAAAAGAATATATTAATAAGCATTTTTATCAAATATACTCCATCAAATGTTATATATAGTACTACAATATCCATATGTATATATTTGATTAGATCCAAATCATACTACATAGCATAATAATTGGAAAACATGTTTCATTGAATGATATACAACTGAATAATATCGTATTGCTGTGAAGACTTTATTCCAATCAGGGGAAAAAATAATGAGAGAGAATATGCACTTGAAAGCAAAAGTAAAACCCTTATATGCTCATATGTATATGACTCAGGAATCTCAATCATGTACACATGAGCCAGTAACTCCTTAACTTATGAGATATCACGGCGAGTATCGTGACAATTGCTACTAAAAATTTATTACTGCTAACAGATCATCAACGAAGACTTTCTATGATTTTATTTTTGAAAAGTTGTTCTTTTGATTGTACAGTAGTTCATATAATTTCTGAGACTAGAGGTTGTTTTTTCATTGCATATAACTTCTTGATATTTATATTGGTACTCATTCGAGTATTTTGAAGAAAAATGTGTGTGGTCTAATGAAATTAAGTTTGAATGTCGTGTTATTTTTATAAATAAATGATAAGAAAATGAGAGATGATATCATTCTGTTTCATATAAAGTTGAGAGAAAAGAAATTTTTTGTAGCATGCATAATTTCTTCTTCTGTCAAGGATAACTACATATAGTTGAAAAAGTTTATTTCATATATCGAGAAAATGAATCATTCATTATCATAGATGTTCGTTTGTCCTATTAAGAATTGAATTTTATCCTGTTTTATTTTTGATTTAAAATTTTCACCGAATCATTTTCATGCGTTAATATAATTAAAAGTTGCCAAGGAAAATGTGCTTTATCAATATTAACTGAAAGTTTATGCGTTTTATTTAATCGTTCATGATATAATCCAATTTGTTTTTTATCACAATCAAATATCATATATAATATATCATTTGTTTGAATTTTATTACTATCATAACCATATATATTTATATTATTATTCCAAATACCATGTTGATATATTTCATTATGACCAAACCATCCAACAACAAATGATGAATCATAATTCATTGTGTTTGAAATTCCTTCGGATGATATACAACCAAAGAAAATTCTATATGGAAGAGCATTTTGTATAATTTGAAATCGAACAATATGACTACCTTGAGAATAATGTTGTTTACCAATAATATATCCATAATCTAAATCAGGTCCCATATGTTTAGCAATTAAACCTCCGCTTGTAATAGAAGCAGGATATGTTGCTTTAAGAAAACGTTCACAAGCAGTAGAATGTGGTACAATATGATTCGTATTCTTATGGATATTAGAAAATTTCTTATTGATAGTTTTAATAAGATAGATCGGAGATTGTTGATCTTCAATTAATTCAAGTGAATATGATGATTGAATTTCTAATCGAAGATCATTTAATTGTTTGATCCATTGTTTTAAATCATTTTCTAAATAATCGTCTGTTTTACATGATGATTTAAGATCAAATGCAATAGCACATGATATTCTTGTTAATCGTATTTTTGTTTTATCAAATATTTGTTTTAATTCAATTCGTACATTTTCTGCAGCTGTTCTTATTTTTCTTATTGATTCTTGTTCCCATTTATCTATTTTTCTTGAATATAAATATTCATTTGATGTTTGTTCAATATCTTGTCGAAGTAAATTATGATCGTGTATAATATTTTCTAATTGATCAGTAAGTTCTTGTCGATGTGTAATAGCATGTCTCTCACAAAATGTTAAATGACATCCATCACAGGTTGATATACTATTACTTTTACTACATTTGACACAATGTCTTGTATTATTAATAGTAGCGTTACGTATGAATTTTATTGTCGACATATTGTTAAAATACAAAAAGAATAAAACATTCGTATGTATTATTATTTTGAAATGAAAGAAAGAAAAAGAATTTGATGAGATTCTTTTTAATTTATACATTTTCTATTCGATTGTTTCTCTTACCCGACATAACTAATTACACTAAAGTTTCAATATAATAGAAAAATATTATTCTGAATAATAATATTAATACTATTGTCATATTAAATTAATTTCATTTCTAATATTATACGTAGAATTGATTTAACTATACCAGAAGAAATCATGCCTAGGATTATTCAACAAAATATGATTGAATAACAAGCCATTTATAAATATTAAAAAAAAGTGATTTATTTTTGAAATAAAATTACTTAGAGATGTAAATAAATCCTAAAATTTTTATAAGTATGATATTTTCTATGATTAATAAAAGAAATATTTTATCACACATAAAATTATAAATCATGTCTTTCGTTCTATCGATGAATCCGTTTGTATTTTGTTCATAGAATGTAATTTAGGTGGTGAAAGAATTCTAACACAATCATCTTTATCAGTTAACATCATTAATAATTGCCAAGGTAATGGTGCTTTATCAGTATTAACAGTAAGTATATGTCTTTTATTTGTATCTTCATGAAATAATTCAATTTGTTTTTTATCACAATCAAATGTCATATATAATACATCATTTGTTGCTATAGTATTACTATTATAACCATGTGAAGTCGGATTACCATTACGAATACCATGTTGATAAGTTTGATTGAAACCAAACCATCCAACTGTAAATTGTGAATTAATAGAAATTCGTTTTTGAATTGCTTCCGATGAAATACAACCAAAAAATATATTATATGGTATACCAGATTGTTCAATTTTCAATAATATTGTATGCCGACCTTCGGAATAATGTTGTTCACCAAGAACATATTCATAATTCCAATCGTTACTTGTATGTTTAGCAAGAAGACCATCATTATCAAGTGTAACACTACCAATTACTTTGGAAAATCGATCCTGTGAAATTGAAACAGGAATATTTTTTTCTGTATCACTATGTTTAATTTTAATTAATTTAATAATAGACCATTCCTCTTCGACTAATGTAACTTGTAATGGTAATGTTACTTCTGATTTAAGTTGTTTTAATTGATTCATCCAACGATTTAATTCATTTTCGGAATAATCATCAGCTTCACGTGATGAACGAAGATTCATCGCAATATCGCGATATGTTTTTGAAATTGGATCTCTGGATTTATCAATCATTTGTTGTAGATCATATCGAGCAGTTTCTGCAGCTATGTGAACTTTTGTAACTGCTTCTCTTTCCCATATATCAATTTTTTTAAATAAATTATGTTCTTTAGATGATCGTTCAAATTCTCGTTGAAGTGAACTATGTTCACGCATAATACTATCTAATTGATTAGCTAATTGATGTCGATGTTCAAGTGAATGTTTACCACAAAATATTTGTTGACATCCATTACATGTCATAACACCAATACTATTATTACATGTAATACATTGTTTCGTATCATTCGTCATACTGTTATTGAAATTTTTGTGATACTATAGTGAAATTTAACAAAAAAAACAAAAAAGTTTTTTAAATCTTACGTACACATGGAGACAGAAGAAAGAAAGAAAGAAAAAATTGTTCACCATTTGTCTTTTATTATTAAACAATGAAAGGAAAGATAGAAAGCCATGTGGATTTATAAATTATGAGATGTGTATATGTTACTTTTATCTTATGTCAATACAGTAATTCGATTATAAAGCTTTGGGATATGTTAAAATATTCGAAAGGCGGATAAACTTCATTTAAATTGACAAACATTGAAAAGATTAATTCAATTCCTTTTATGAGACACGAAGTAAATAGTGTAGAGAAGAAAAAAAAGACATGTATTTTTTTCTCGGTGGACAATAGGAAGCGTTATTTCATGGTGTTAATCAAATATACATCTTAATATTTATATAGAGATATCAATAACATATCACCTTCAAAAAAAAATTCTTCATCTCTCATATTAATACAAGAAGAAAATTTTAGTCAGTCGATGATAATGATTCTGTTCGTGTATCTTTTAAAGCATAATAAATTTCTTGAATAATTCTTCCATTTTTGATTGTAAAACGAGCAAGTATAAGAACGGCGAATACAATATATAGAAGGACTATCAGAAAAATTTTGCAACCATGTGATTCATCTTGTCTTGGTTGAACTAAATTAGAAAAAATAGTCATTAAAAATTTTTGTAGTTTTATTTAGATTAACCTGTTGATGGTATTGATTGATTCTTTTTGTTAGAATTTAATTCGCGTATTTGCTAAACAAGTAAAAAATAAAACTTTGTTTTTTAAATATCTATTTTTACCTGTTCACGTGCGATAGTATCAGAATATCTTAGACACATTTTTGCACAGTGAAAAATATGAATAGAAATCTACAGATATATATATATACTTACTAATAAGTAACATGAGATAACATCTTTTTTTTTCTATTTAAATATGTAGTCTCAAGCATATATTTAAATAGATAATTGAGTCTTCATTCATCACATGTATTGTTTCTTATATGTAGATTAATGTAATATTCTCATTTACTTTCTTCTATTCGTATATTTTTATACAAAAGAAATTTGAAATATCTATTAATTTTTCAGCAATAAAAATTGTTTCTAAAGTAATTCATGATTTTATTAATCGTAGAATATCTACGTATTATCCTAATAAAGTAAACATGAATAATTCTCAAAGCAATTAATCATTAGTGAATATAAGATTTATTTGAAATATACAGTAGTTTGTACAAATATTTTTCCTCATAGAATCCATTCATTTCTAATGTATGATCGGATAACCTATGGAGAATACTATATACTGATATAATTTTCATTGAATTTCAGCAGGAAAACGACAAATATAAGTCCTACAGTCGGAAGTTTCAAAAACAATGATACGATGATATTACCATCATGCAATGAATTTATATTTCCGATTTTCATAATTATAAGGTCGTATCGAATTTCCTGCATGATATTGAAAATGCGAAATTAACCAGGCTTTTAGAATAGAGACGGAAGTAGATAAAAATTATCAGAGAAATATTCGATCCGATAAGAAATTGACTACCTAGTAATTCCATTAAAAAGTGTATTGAGCTGTTTCTGAATAGTTTTGGTCGATGAGAAAGTGAAGAAAATAGAGAATCAGATCCTGAAAAAGGTGTAATTATTTTTGGAGCTTCCAACTGTAATACTTATATTTGTCGTTTTCCTCCTGAAGGTCAAAGAAAATCATATTAAATTGCAGTTTTATTTTAAGATAATCATTCAAGAAGATGTAATATTTATAAAAAAAGAAGAGAACATTAAATGTAAATTCCCCAAAATTATTGCACTAAATATTACAGTTGAAATGGAATTAATCGAGATTTGTTTATTTAACGACGACCATTTAATGGTTGAGTCAACATATGAATAAGATTATCATAAAAAACACGACCATCAGAACCAATATTTAATTCACGTAAAATAAGATCAACTAATCAATATGAAAAATAAATCGTAAACAATAAAAATTTTATCTTATGTTCTTACCATCTTTATCAGTTAATTTTTCTCCTGTATTAGTTAAAATATATCTTAATTGTTTAGCATCAATATAACCATGTCGTTGTGTGTCATACAATTGAAAAGCAGCCATTATTTCATTTGGTGTATTTTCTGTTGATCGATGTTCCAAAACAATTTTAAGAAAATCATCAAATTCAACAACACCAACATCTATATTTCATAAATTTAGTATTGAAATCAATATGAATACACATACCTTTTTTATATTTTGTGAAGTATCGTTTAAGTTCGGCAATTGTTGGCGCCATACTTAACGATCGCATTATAAAACATAATTTATCTGGTGTATCTACAAAACCTTGTGGTGCAAATAATTGAAAACATTGACGAAAATCTAATCATAAAATAGTTTATTTTTTAAAAATTCTATTTATTTTATAAAATCTTACTATCAATTTCTTCTTCACTAAAATTCTTTGACTAAAATACAAAAATATATAATGTTTTATATATTTAATTCTAATTGTTTTCTTACCATAACTATTTATTTAGAACAATTAATAAATAAAAAATGAATCTAGAAGATTTATCGAAAAAAAATTAACATATAATGAAAATATGTTATCTTGTTGTCTGTATAAAACTGTGATTTCAATTTCGAGAAACTGATATGACGATCACGTAAATGTAATGGTTCAATCGATAGACTGACCATTTCTTTTTTGTACCAAATCAAACAAATGAAAAAGTAGGTAGACAAACAATTAATGAACAGTATAGATTAAGGTTAAGGTAATGGCAAAGAGAAGAGAAGAGAAAGCATTCGTTTAGTTTTATTCAATATGTTCACCTATCGATTGAACGAATAGGACAATATAAGAGGGCGCTATTCACCATAGCTATACCATATTAACACTGGAATCTTATCAATTACTTTCAAGCGCAGAAGAATTTGTATATCACAATTTATACATATCGTTTTATTTAAGGAGCATGCTATATGCATCAATTCCTATATGAACATTAACAAGAGTATATTTCATGATACGTAGTGGAGAATAATAGATTCAATTGATAATCATAATTTATTTAAATTAAGAAAATAAAAATATCTCATGAATATACTGAAATATTGATTTTTATCATGATCTTAACACATTCAAATGTGTTGATATTATATACCATTTAAAGCATGTTTACAAAACAAAATCTAAGATTAAATCATGACAAATATCACTAATAATAATAATAATATCTGTTCTAAACATTCATTTGATAGAGTGATGTTATCGTCAAACAATAACAAAGGAGCGAACCTTTACGTCTAGTTTTTAGCTCATATAAGAACGCGAAAAAAATCACGGACGAAAGCATATCATCAATGCAAGGTGCAAACGCGTTGATATGTTTTTATCATTAACACCGAACAATGATACACTTGAATGGCTCACATATACATCTATATAGGTGAATAGGTATATATTTCTATGTAAGAGAAAATTACATCCTTTTTTTTCTTTACATTTATCCAATGTTAGTACGAATTGAACTTTTTTAACAATAATCAATAAACTAGTCAACACGTATTTACAGCTATTTTTTAGATGAAATATATTCTAATTTTATTTTATCTTTTTTATACAATAAATGCTCGAAATACTCGACCACCACGTGTATGTCGAAATTGTACTGGAAGACTTCATACACATGAAGATTTAGAATTAGCTAAACGACCATTGATTATAAATAAAGATCATATATGTTTAAATGAAAAACATGAATTTTTTATTATTATTAAATCAGGTAGTTATCAACGACGAAATTTTACACGTTTAACATGGGCTAAAGAAGTAATGGAACATTTTAATATACCTGTTTTATATGCAATTGGTTATCCAAAAAATTCATCGTTACAAAAACAGATACTTTTAGAAGATGAAATTTTTCATGATTTATTACAATTTGATTTTCAAGAAAGTTATTTTAATTTAACAATAAAAACAACAAGTGTTTTTATTTGGTATGATAAATATTGTTCGAAAAATAGTAAATATCTTTTTTATGTTGATGATGATTTACTTATTCATGTTGATAAATTAATTTTATATATAATGAAAATTAATTTTACGGATACAATTGAAGGATGGTGGGAAAAATCAGGTAAAATTCTACGTACAGGTATTGGTGGTGTAACAAAAGAAGATTTTCCTATTGATATTGTACCAGATTATCTATGGGGCGCTGCTGTTTTATATCCATCGAATGTTATATCGAATATTTTATTAAAATTTATATATAATACAACATTACCAATATTTTTTCGTGATGATGTTTTTATTAATGGATTTATAGCTGATGAAGCTAAAATTAAACGTCAACAAATGAATGGACTTTTATTATATGATCCATATAAAGATCTTTTAAAAGATAATATGATTGTAATTGATTTTAAAACTGAAAAAGATCGTCAACGAGCATGGAATTGTTATAAGCATAATACTCAATGTAATGAAAATTTATTATTATTTTTATTTCAAATAGTACTTGGAATGGGTTTATCTATAACATTGATGAATTATTGTTGTAAATGGTTTAAAACAACGATAGTTTATCAATATTTAAAATATGGATTTGATATGTGGTGTTATGAAGTAAAACCTATTTATAATGAATATGCAAACCTATTATCTATGATAACTCGAAAATATTGTCCGACAGTTAGATATCGAAAAATGAAAATACTTATTTATTGGTTGATATATTCAAGAAGAATGTATGTACGAATAATTTTTATTATTGTTATTATGTTAGTTTTTTATCATTTTATTCTAAATAAATAATTGTTATGTTAAAATTTGAGTTTAGTTAATTTAAATAAAATGTTAATGTTTATTGAAAATGTCGATTTATTATGTTAATGGTTAAATAATAGAATGTTTATCATTTGTCATAAATTACAGTTCCCTAAATTTGTCCCTAGAATATATTATAGCGTTTCACGTATCTACAAATAGGGATTCGATTCAGTGATTGATTTAAGTGAAACTACAATTTGTAGCAAATGATAACTTACCTACCAATTAATTTTATTTATAATGAATTACTAATTCGCAACTAAATGAATCATTTCAAATAGTTATCAAGGAAATAAAAATAGACAATTATTTCCAAATATATTATAATACAAATTTAATATGATTAAAATTTATTTAATTTATCTTGTCTTTTATTATACACATCAGTCATTTTTATTATATCATTTCCAAATTTTTTACAATTAGTAAAAAACAAAAAAAAAGAAGCGCCCATAAAAATCTGATATTTCGATTCATTACATAAATCATTAATTTAACTGGAATAGATATTTTAAAAATCTTACTCTTAAATATAAATAACAAACGATAGATTTATGTCAAGAAAAACAAAAAATAAAAATAAACATTCATTTGCATATTTCGTTTACAAAATAAAATATTAAACAAAAAATAATTCGTTTTTTTTTTATTACTATATTTTTTCTCATTTAATCATCATCATCATCTAATGTTGGTTCAACTGTAAGTGCACTACCATGTCCACTTCGTTCTTTGGTTAATGATGTTCCATATGTCCATTCATCTTTTTCAGGATCATAAATTTCAACAACAGATGAAAAATTTTTACCATCATAACCGCCTAAAGCAAAAAGACGTTTATCAAGTGTAACACAACTAAGTGCTGAACGACGACAATTAAGTGATTGAACATAAGACCATTGTTGTGTAATTGTATCATATCGTTCAACAACATCAAGTTGCATGGGTCCAGTTATACTATCAGATGCATAACCTCCAACAACATATATATATTGTGCAAGTGTAGCAGCAGCAGCACCTGAACGACTACATAAAAGTGGTTGTTCACGTTTCCATATATTCTTATCAGGATCATAAGATTCAACATCAGCTAATCGTCGATGTCCATCAAAACCTCCAATTGCATATAATAATCGAGTATGTGTACAAACAGCTAAACCAATACGTTTTACATGCATAGAAGCAACTTCTTCCCAAACTGCAGAATCTGATGTTGGTGAATATCGTTCAACAGTTGAATATAATTCTTGATAACATGAACCACCCACTGCATACATATAATGATCAATTGTACCAACACCAAGACGATTTCGTGGATAAATCATTGGAGCTACTGTTGTCCATCTGTTAACAAATGGATCATAACATTCAACTTCACGACAATCTCGATTATCATTTCTTAAAAAAGAAATTTTATTTATTAATTTTTAAAAATATTATTCCTATTTACTTTGTATTATGTCTTCCACCAATAACATAAACACGCATATGAATTGAAACAACACCTACTCCACTTCTAGGTATCTGTAAATTTGCACATCGTTTCCATTTTTGTGTTTCTAAAAAATAACATTCCATTGTATTTATTGATTGATTATAATAACCACCAGCACAATCTAAATATACAATATAGATAAATATTCGCGAATTCATTTGAATGCTCACATACATAAAACAAGTGGTTTAATTGGTGCACGATGTGGTGGTAACTGACAATAACGATGTGATGTTAAATTTTCATATACATTTTCAAGATATTCTCGACAACGTTGCATATCAGGCTGTGCAAATTCATCACAATTAATAACATCTTTTAAAAATAATGGATCAAGAAATTGAACACGTATACATGGTAAAATTTCCGAAAGTTCTTTACGTCGATTTAATAGATCATGTCGAATCCATTGCATTGCTGCCTAAAAAACAAATTTATGGTATGGATATTAAGAAAAAAAGGTAAGTTCTGTGTTACAGTATAAATAATTGATTCACATTTAACTTGAACTTGATCAGCTTTAAGTATAAAATATACATCACGAAAATCAAGTGTAAGAAATTCTTCATGTCGTATAATATCTTCAAAATGTTCATAAATATAATGTTGTGCAGCTTCAATTAATGGAAGACACTCAAACTGTTTTCCATAAAGATATAATCCAATACAATTAGATGCATGTAATTGATCACGTAGATATGCAACACATATTTCAATTAAATCATCTATTAATAATAATGATGACGTTGCTAAAACTGAAAGAACCTAGTAAAAGAGAAAAATTTCTATTTAAAATTGAGATTTTATTTAATTTACACATTTATCATTGAGCTGTATTTGTGAAGTATAAAGAAAATCTAGTATAAGACTCATTGCAGTTGAACACCGTACTGTTTGACTTAAATCAATATCTTGTGCTGTATGTGCTTCAATATGACCAGTTTGATTGAACATTGCACAAAAATAAGGACATGCTGCTGCTAATACAATTTTATGTGCTGAAAATCGTTGACCATTTACACATAAATTAACATCACAAAAACGTCCATCTTGTCGATACATTGCCATTGTATTTACAAGATGAGCAGTTCGATCGGATTTTAATTGATAAAAACGATCTGAACCTGATAAAGCTTTCATTGTATATTTTCCCATATCAAATATTTTTAACTCATTCATTGAAAATAAATCATCAAATTCATCGACATCATCTGTATCTATTTGGGAATGTATATTTAGCATGACAGTGCCTTTTCTTTTTTAAAAAACGAATACAGAACAAGAAAAATAATTTTGCATCGTTCATCATGATACTTACAAATTTTTTAGTAACTGTCATTGCCAACTATAGCTTATTGATGATTGTACGAATAAAATCTACTAATCAGATACGTAGATTAAATTGATTTGACTTTATTATATAGTGATTATATAACAAATAGTATGTACACAAACATGACTTTTTTTATAAGAAAAATTATATTTTATACTCATGCCAGATGTCGTACTCATCCAACTTGATCAAGACATTGTGTTGTATGCAATGAGTATGTTGAAAAAGAATTTACATTGAGTAAGTTTATTATTATCAAATTACAAATAAACGAGAAATTCGAACTTTTTGCTAAAATAATATGGCAATCTATTACAATAAGAACTAAAATGTTGTTAACGTGAATATTCAATTATTTCTATATGTTAACTGTAATTAATTGAATTGTATATTCTTTTTAATATTATCATATTAAATTTGTCATCGAGTCATAAATTAAACAGAAGAAAGATAAGAAAATAAATATTTAGATTCTATATGAGTAATAATAAAAGACAAAGAAAAATAAGAACATCAACAGGTATTTAAATGAATCATTCATATTAATTCTTAAATTACATCGATTATTGTGGGTTTTATATTCAATTAAAGTCATTAATATATTTCAAGAAAATCATAAGTTATTTTCATTCTAAATAGAATTTTGTACTAAACAAGAATAATAATGAATCATGAAAGATTACCTCTCGTTACATCGAA
>CAJNOI010000101.1:85000-91027 GCA_905250115.1 Adineta steineri
ATTACTTCTTTTTTCATTAGAAAATCTTGATAATATACTTCTTTTTTTTCTACGAGACGTTCGTATTACACATTCAAGAAATGAAAAAAAAAAGTTATTAATTTAATTATACTTAACTAAATTATATTTCTCTCTCCATCATATGTGATAAAAGAAGTTTATTGACATGGAAAATAACTCTATCCAAATTTAATTTACTGTACTTCTTTCATTCTACTCTTAGGATGACAAAATGACAACAACTGTTAATTATTCTTTTAATAGTATCATTGTAAAAAATATATATAATATAACTTACTTTTCTTTTTCTTAAATTCAACTCATTGTTTTTTTAAATAGACTAGGGATATAATACATGATAAAGAAATATTAATGAATATAAAAGCTACTTTTTTGTTTTTATTCTTTTAGTTTAATATAGTGAATTATGTCTTATCATCATTGGACAACAGATAAGTTTATTCGAATATTTATTTTAAGTATGATTATATGTATAACTTTAATTGGAAATCTTTATATTATATTTGAATTATCATGTCTTCGACATCGTCATCGTACTCGTTTACATTTATTTATACTTAATTTAGCTATTGGAGATTTAACTATTTGTTTTTGTACAATGACATCGGAATTATTTCTTCTTGTTTATGATCAAGAATGGATATTAGGAAATCTTGCCTGTAAATTAACACTATACATTCAAGTTGTGACAATTGCATCAACAACATTTATTAATGTTGCTATGACGTATGATCGGTAAGAATGTTTTTTTTGTGCTATGATATATAATTCTGCACTTAAATGTAAAAAATCCGAGATCATTATAGTACGGAGAAGATTATTATACTCCTATATATATTAATGCGTTGTAGAATTATTTATAACATATTTTCTCGATTAGTTTATTTTACTCTTATAAATTCATATGTCGTTAAGAAAAAACAGATCAAGTTGTTTGTTCATTTACGGTTGACTTGAATTTTTTCTACGTTGTTGATTTATTCGTTAAAGCATAATGAAATATTTATTTCAGCATTACTGACTCGAGTAGAACTGTTTTTATATAACCCTTTGTATTCAAACTGTATCCCATATGAAGAAAATCCTTTTAGATGATTAAAATATTTTTATAGTTCACAGAGAACGTTTTGATTCGATTTATCGTTGATCAATAGTCTATGATTGTTTTAACATGATAATCTTTGCTCTCATTATCTGTTGTTTACAGAAAGATAATAACAGATTTCTACATGCTCATTGATTCTAATGACTCATGACAACATAAGTTATATTAACTAACAGAATACATTATCCTCTTTTCAGTAACACCAACTGATGCAAAAAACTCTAACTAGGAAAGTAGCAAAGTACTTATTTAGTTGAAAGAAGCATTTATTACGGAAGTATTATACCTAATAATTAATGTTTATTGTAGCGTGATAGTCGCATTTATGCCGATGAGATAAGAATATATTAAGTTTTTTTTTCTCTTAAACATCCTGTTTTTTATATGTAATATTTAATCAACATGGACAGACAGGAGTATGTCCTTCAAAGCTGTTGAAAAATCTAATTATATGAATTTTGTTTTTAATATAAGGTTACGAAAATATATCACTATAATTTCATTTCTTACTATCAGAAATAGTAAATGCGTTATTTAAAGAAACATGTACAAAAAATTTTTATCAAAAAAAAGAATAAAGCTCTTTTCAATAATGGCATCGCTTAAAGATTTAAAAAGAGAATTTATTAAACAAGACTAATTGAACTATGAAAAATATAGTTACTATCATAATTTAAATGTCATGATGACCTAACTGAATCTTCTAATTAGATTATCGATTAAATCAATTATTTTATGAAAGTCGTTATCCTATTGACTAAATATGAGATTAGAAAGTAAGTAGTGTAACATATTCATCTGACAGAAACATGTGTGAATGTATTCTATGATATTTCTTATAAACGAACTTCTATTTAGATATGAAGCGATTTGTTGTCCATTACGAGTATTTAAATCATTTGGTCGTATTCGTCGTATTATAATGATATGTTGGTTGTGTTCATTTATTGTTGCTATACCACAATTATTTATATTTGAACAAAGTCAGTTTCCAAAACGTCCAACAAAATATCGTTGTGCAAGTACAGGTTATACAGCTGAATGGCAACGTCGTGCTTATTTTACAATATTTGCTTGTTATGTTCTTGTTTTACCAGTAATTTGTATGACAATTTGGTATATAAGAATTATATTTACAATTAATAAATCAACAGAATTATGGACACATAATGCACGAGATCAAACCATTGCTTTATCATCTGTATTTTTAACATCTCCAACAAAAATTAAAACAGTTAAATTAGCTATAACAATTATTATTGTATTTGTTGTTTGTTGGACACCATATATGGTTCTAACATTAATTGAAATTTATTCCAATGGTAAATTTCATATACCATCATGGTGTGATGGAGTTTTACAAACAATTTCATTAATTCAAAGTAGTCTTAATCCATTTATTTATATAGCATTTAATCATAGACGAAAATATTCTCCAACATTAATACTTGCTGCTGCATCAACACATTCACACAAATCTGATCGAATTAAACGAGGAAAACAACGTGAACGTGGTGGTTCAATATCATTTTGTTCATTAGGAGAAACATCTCATAGGAAAAATACGTTAAACTCGTCAGATGGAAGACCAAGAGCAGAATCTTTTTTATAGAAAAATATTTACAAATTAAATTTCATTGTCATAATAAATATATTTTCGTTTTATGTAAATTAAATATTATAAGTGACTTGAAGATTTTTAATTAATAAAATTTTATGAATGTAAAATCTATGACCAGAAAATATTTTTTAGAACTTAGATAAAAGTTAATTGAGGTCAAAGAATATTTTCATCGAGAAAATAAAAAACGCCTTCAGTATATACATAATGAGATTTATATCATGTATGTCTATTTTCTCGGAAGGATGTAGAACCAAGTAATTATCTTATGACGAATGATTTTTATTTTATATCAAAGTCATGCATGTGCAAAATAAATACGCAGTTATTTTAACTAAAATAATGTATATTGCAGAAATGGGCCGGTCAAGTTAATTTTTGACTTGAATTGGAAATTTCTAATTGACTGGACTTGGATTGTTATTTCTTTTGATTTGACTCGACTTGTAACTGATGAAAAAATCCAAGTCAAGTCAGGCTTGGACTAATAATTTTTATAGTATCGTTTGATTACATCCTTTGATTTCTCTTTGTTAAGAAAGAGAATACTCTATATTGTCATTTGTAATCAGAAAGGCTAATTGTAAACAGGAAAATGACTCATAAGCGATGTTTTTTTACTTTAAATCATTTCAATTTAAACTTGTTCGATTTATTTTATAAGTTGTAGGTACATACGTATTAGAATCTCCCCTCTGATGATGTTTGAACATTTCCTGTCATTCTTTAATCGTATATATATAGATTTTTCCTTTCCTCTCATAAAAGATTTATTCTTCTCAATTAGTCAGATAAATACAAATTAGCTAAAAAACATTAATAGTGCCTGATACTTCCTCTCCAGTAGAAAGAGTTATTAGCCAACGTAGTTTTCTTTTTCAACAACATCGGGCTAAAATGTCCCGAAAAATATTACAAATGTTGAAATGCAATAAAAAATTGAATTTTTTGCAAGTCATTGACTTGTGACTTGACTTAACTTTGTATTGCAAACTGTTTATAATAAAATGGCTTGACTTGATAAAATCGAGAAAGACTTGGCGTTACTTGTGACTTGACAAAGTCGCGACTTGTCCATCTCCGATACATTGACATCATTGAACATATCAACAGAGAATGCAAATCTTCACAAGAAAGATCTCTTCATCTGCATTTTGTTATAAAAAATTTGTAACCATTCTAACTTATGTTTGGCAATTGAAGAATGATAAATCTATCATCATTCAATGTTATCGAGACTCTTTTAGTTTTTTACCTTCTACAAAAAAATGAAATCAAGAATCTACATGTTCAGTATGTGTTTAATCGTTAGAAATCTCTTTGTTCAACGATTGCATACAATTTTCCTATACCTATTTTAAATAAAATGTCGTTTTATCAACTTCGCATGACAAACAAGAGCATGACCGTATACTAAAAACAGTCAATCATATCCGTCGTATATTCAGTCGGCTAGAATTGCATATAAGCAGTTAATGCCTTAGTTCATTCAATAGCTTTGCTAAATAGCATATTGTTTGTTCAATGGATACGATTACAAAATTTGAAGATTTATCCAATGAAATATTCTTAGAAGTTTTTGAATATTTACATTGTTTGGATCTATTTATGGCATTTGCTTCACTCAACAATCGTTTTACATTCCTATTATCTTTACCACAACTTCATCTTATTGTTAATGAGTATCATTTTGATTATCAAATTGAATTTCTTTCTTCTCATCTTATTCATCGTGCTCATCAAGTTATTTCTATATCATTTCATGATCAACTGTGTGATTATCTTGGAGGAGTAATTTATTTCTTTTTCAATAAACATACATTTGAAAATCTTCGATCATGTATATTTCATTTAAATTATTTACCATGGGGTCTTTATGATATTATGGAAAAACTAAAAAATTTCAATAAACTTGTATTATTTGAAATATTTCAACCGAAAAATGAACCATTACCCGATAATATCAAAGAACAATTAAGTACAATTGCTTTAAAATGTAAATCTTTAAAACTTCGTTCGGTTAGTTTGTTATTTCCCTATACTTATCCAAAACTATTGGAAAATAATTCAATTAATTCAACATTAACAACACTTCGTATGATGTTCCATGGTGTCACAACAATTTGTTCGGTCTATAGTTTTCTTCCTGTGCTACGTATATATCGTGCATTACGAAACTTATCGATTTTTATATCAAATCAAAATAATCAACAAATAATGTAAGTCCCTGTAGCAATTGATTCCTAATTCTATATCTGATAAGACAAATTTATTCTTTTATTATTAGAATGCCAACACTTCCGGCTATCTATGGAATTAATCCACCAATATTATCTTTATTGAAATCATTTGAACTATGTGTTAAGACATTTTGCAGTTTTAACCAATTAAGTTTTATTCTGGGTTGTATGCCTAATCTTCGTCGATTCATTTTTACAGTCATTTCTTTATCATCATCAATTTCATATTTACATAGAAATCTATTTCGAGGTGATGAATGGGAGTTATTATCAAAAAATCGCCTATCTCAATTAGATATATTCGATATTTTTCTTCATATTCAATATTCAAATTTCGGGTTAGATATGAATATTGTTGTCAATTCATTTAATTATTTTACTACAAAATATGACGATTGGTATCTTGCAGTTCATCAATCACAATGTACTTTTTACAATAAAAGTAAAAACGATAAATTAAGACTTTTTCATAAACTATGATTTATTGTTTAGAAAAATATATTAATTTACGTGGATTTCGACGTTCGAAAAAAGCTCGACATCATGTTTTCAGTCAAATGCGAATGGTTCTTGGTACATTAAATATATACTCGACATCAATGGCAGATAATGAACATGATTTATTCTATTCAATTTATAAAGATTTACATATTGATATTCCAGTGAATACAAATATTCTCAATATTCCATCATATGGTCAACTATTCAAAAATATTAATTATCTTACGATTGAAATTGATTCATCAATATTAATATTTGTGAAAAAAATATTAGATTTTTGTCTTTGTAATCCTGCTGAAGTTTATCAAAAAGATTGTGCTGATAAAATTGCAAGTTTAATCGATTTAACTAGTATTACTAAATTAGAATTCAAATTAAAATCTAATATATATTTTATAAAACACATTTTACTGTGAGTTTAAAATTTGGTAATCCCAACTTTGGTCGAAAAAGAAAAATGTCGAAAGTTAGGAATATCGAGGGTGTGGATGAGGGTGTAAGTGAGGCTGTAGGTGAGGGTGTGGGTAAGGATATGTGTG
>CAJNOI010000101.1:91127-101637 GCA_905250115.1 Adineta steineri
ATGTAATTCAGATTTCATTATACTCTTTTGTAATAAAATTAAGAAAATCAGATAATAAAACAGTATATATTTTGAATTTTACTTTTACGTGAATACCTCATTTAGTGATCCTTGATCGTCTACAAAAACTGATATGAATAAAAAAAAATTTTCCAAAAAAAGAAAACAAAAAACACAACGTAAATATTTAAACGATATATATACATTGAATAAGGCAACAAACAAAAAACATGTTATTTTAAATATAGAATTATTTATGTTTATTCGCTTGAGAACGAGATGGATTTTTTCGAGAATTGCTTGTATTCAGACCCGAACTCAGTTGTTCTCTTGCTTTTCCACAAGCTTGTGCAAGATCAATATCTGATAATGGAAGTTTATCCATTTTGATTAATAATGTATCAAATGGGAGATTTTTTGCTGTTTGTTTGATAAGACCTACAAGATCCATTGGATTATCACATTTATGTGCTTTTGTAACGGTATCAGGGGAACCAGTTTCAAGTGTTTCACGTACAATAACAAGAGCTAGACGAAATAATACTTTAACACCTTCACAAAAGAACATATCCCAAATACGAAATAATTGTGGTGCACGATATGTTCGTGAAAATAATGTCATATACCAATCAAGTGTATATAATATTGGATCAACATCGAGTTTATGCTAGAAAATAGAAATGATGATAATTGTAAACATCAACTCTTCACAAACTTAAGACTTACTAGTAAACGATAGCCTTTTGATGAAATTTTTTGTATGAGTAATTCTGTTGCTAAAGCATCTTCTTTAACTGCCATTAATCCATCACTAAAATATCCTTTCACATATTCTTCATTGATTTGAACAAATACCCAGAATGCTTGTTCAGGTGGTAAGTGCATTAATAAAATAGCAGCAATAGGTGCTTGAGCTTGGCAATAACCAACTGCTGGATCGTGGACAGCATATGCTTTAAGCACATCAAATAAACTTTGTTGTCTAAAATAATAATTATTTATAAAAGATTTTCTTTATCATTAAATATTCTTACCCGCATCCATCATCTCTGAACATTTCATGATCAGGAAAAGATCTTGCAAGATCTTTTCTTATATCTTCAAGAACATTTAATGCAGGTGTTTGTGTTAAATAAAAATTAAATACACTTCCTGTTGGACAGTTTCTATCTGCATTTTCATGTCGGTATTTAGCTGCTGATAAATGATACCAAGCTTGACCACGTACAGATGGTGGTATACCTTTCCGACAACGTGCTTTAACTTTATCAAACTGTGCTCCAATAAATGAAGACCATCGTGCAAACATATCAAGCCATTTTTGTTCTCGACGACGTGCTACTGATGCTTTTACTGATTCTTCCATTCTATACACACGAAAGAAAAAAATCAATTAAAAATTAATTTATAAATGTAAGTTTGGGTTTTTCTCGTAGATCTTAGTTTCTCTAATAAAGAAAGAAAAGAAGACATTGTATATTTATTAGCAGTATTAAGCCCTCTCATCTAATGATCCTACAGGGAACAACCCAATACGGACGTCGATAATTGCAAGATGATCTAAGAAATTTGAGATAGAGTGACATAAGTACAGAACAAGACACTACAGTGTGTCTGAAAATTCAGTAAAGTATCTCAATATCATCTGCGTTATTAATTACTATTGATTCTGATGAACTGTGATTTGCACCCAAAAAATCTACATGTGTGATATAACGTTTGTTGCGATAGAAACATCTAATTGATTTCCTTATCTATTACCACTAACTGCGCTTTTCATTTTTATAGAGTTATTCCAGCAGCAGGTGGGCGCTCAAGGACGTCGCAAGCCCTTTCATATATCTTATTTAATACGCATAAGATAATTTATCGAATGATCACTCATGATAGGTGAAAGCGAAGAAGAAATCATTTCTCCAACGCCGGCACCCAGAAACTCGTTTAAATGATGTATAAAGGAAGTGATTAAGATTTGTTCATTGTAAATCTATAATCAAATGACATAGACATCAAACATCTAGTAAGAATATCACCGGGAAAGTTCGTTTGAATAACTAGGAGGATTTCTACATCAATAATAAAAAAAAATTTTCTTACTCAAGTTCATCAGGTGAAACAAAAAATCCATATGTATTTGGTACTTCATCACGTTCTTGTTCACTATTAAGAGAATAATTATTGACCATTTCTTATTCAATATTTAATATCATCTAAAATTACAAATAGATTCAGAACTATCACTTTTCTAATTCGTTTCTCTTTTCACAGACAACATTATTAAAATATATAAAATTAAACTTAAACAGACAATTATATCTATCGAAAAAAAGAAAACAAACAAACAAAACTTCACAGATATATATATACATAGAAAATAAAATAAAAACAACAACCACAGATCAATTAGAGATTCATTGTTTTTTTTTTAAAAATGTGCACTATCATCATCATCATCAACTAATAATAAGTCTTCTTCGTCATTATTATTACTATTAACTAATACTGTTTCCTGGATTTGATTTGGTTGTGTATGATAGTATGCATGCAAATGAAACTCTTCATTTTCATACGGTACTAATTCATCAACTATAGATCGAAAAGATATTCGATCACCGGGTGAAAATGTCCAACAAGCACGCATTAATTTATGTCTAAAATTAAAGAAATTTTAATCCAAGAAAAATGAATATAATCAAATTTTTATACAAAATTTCTGGGCAATTTAATGGACGTTCAAGTGTTATATTTCCATATCGAACATAATGAACAACTTCTTCATTACCATAACCTTGATAGGGTTGTTCAGCTAATGTAGCTATTTCCCAGAGAAGAACACCAAATGACCTGAACAAAACAAAAGTAATTTTATTATAAAATAGAGAAGAAAGTTTTCTTTGTTTACCAAACATCGGATACAGTATCAAACCGGCCATCTCTTAAACTTTCTGGTGCCATCCATCGAATAGGAAGAAAACTTCGACCACCACGTCGATAATAATCTGTTTCATATATATCACGAGTTAAACCAAAATCTAAATAGATAAATATTGAACATAAAACATAAGTATTTTTTTTCAGCTTGTATTTTACCTCCAACTTTGCATGTATGATTTCCATTAACAAGGCAATTTCTTGCAGCTAAATCTCTATGTACAAATTTTTGATCTGATAAATAATACATTCCATCAGCTACATCTAATGCTAATTGTATCATAGCTGATTCCGATAATGTTGGTTCATTTGGCTAAAATAATAAGTTTTAGTTGTTTTTTTTGTAATCTTATTTTAAACGGAATAAAATACAAACATTATGTTCACTTTGTCGATGTCGATATAGATAATTTTTCAGATCACCATTCTCCATTAATTCCATAACTACATATGGTGGTCGAATACGTGAACATATACCATATAATTGTATAACATGATGACATTGAAATTGTCTAGAATAGATAATAGTTAGAAGAAATTTTTCTTTTTACTTATTTAAACAAACTTCATTATTGATGCTTCTTGTAATAAATCAGTTGGATGAGTTGTTCGAAGCTTTAAGAGAAAGAAATATTTTAATAAAAATAAAGAAAATCTTGATGTTTCTATTACTTTAACAGCACATGGTGTTAATGTTCCATCTTGTAGTTTCAAAACACCTTTATAAACTTGACCAAAATGACCTTGACCAATAAGTCCTTCTAATGTAACTGAATCTTTATCAATTTCCCATTGATCTGGTGTATATAATTCTAAACAAAAAAAGGATGCATTTCCACAAAATAATATGAAAGTCAAATTAACAAACCATAATTAGGATTTTTTGAAATCGATGCTTTTGTATCACCACGACCATATTTATAATAATAAAATGGTGCACCAATTATAATTATTGATAAAAGTAAAATTGAACCCGTTATTAATATTATTAATATAATACGATTTTGTCGAGTTAATTCATTACCTAAAATAAATGTATATTTAATAAATAATATATAAAAAATTCTTGTTTCTGTTGATTTTACCGGGTAAATCTTTTGTTGTAAAAATTAATTGAAAAAATAAATTTGTTGTATTTAATGAATATTGTTCATCATTTATTACTTGTTTATCTTTATATTCATTATCTAATCTTGCTATTGTATATGTAATTATTCTTAAACGATAAGTTGTTCGTGGTAAAAGTGTTACATTTACGGAGTGTGTATCATGTCCAACACAACGTTCTTCTTTTGGTCCATTATTACTATCTTGTCCGATATATACCATATAAAAATAAATAAGTCCATTTGGTTGCAATGGTTTCGACCATGATATATAATAGTTAAATGATTTCGTATTTCTTGTTAAATGATTTGAATTATCGACTGGAGTAATAAGTTTAACATTACGTACGATATCACGTGATGCTAAAAATCAATCAAAATATATGTTTAATAAAAATTTCTAGGAGTTATAAATACATACGATCACCAGCTTTTGTTCGAACAGTTATTGTAATTCCAGTATGACTACAAGCATCAGATAATACTTGTGTTGATATATCATGACATGCATAGACTTGAAACATATATAATTGTGCTTCTCTTAAACGATCAATAATAACTCGTGTATTTGCTATTGAACGATTATAATCTGTAACATATGGTTTATGTTCAACAACAGGTTGTTCCTGAGAATCGGATTTTAATTGATCATTAAAAGCACTACTTTTATCTTCGAAATAGTGATCTAAATCATTGATAATTGTATCTTTAAGTTCTGGACGAATAAATAAGGCTTCTTTTCGTTGACTAACAGAATTGATAAGTTGATATTCAAGTACTGATAAATCAGTAACAACTTGATCAATACCTTGACTTTCTTCGGCATCTTCATCGAATTCTTCATCATTATCTGTAATTATATCATTAGCTCGAGATTTTGGTCGAGGACAACGTGCTGCTTGTGTATAATTCAAATCAGTTCTTCGAGCATTTACTTCTGATGGCCAACGATCTAAAAACAAAAGAAATTATTTATCGTCTTTTTTTTGTCTTTGATTTACCCTTCATTAAACAGAGTAATTTCCAATTATCTACTGGTAAACGATCTTCAATCGGGGCATAATAAACGAGATAAGTTGCTATTGGACCATGAGATTTCGATGGTGGCTGCCACATTAACTCAATTGTTGAACGAGATAATGATTCACCACGTAAATTAACTACGGATTCAGGTTGTCGTTGTAATGTACGAAAATATGCAATTGGAGAAAACAGACCAACTGTATTAACATTCGATGTGATAGATGCATAAACAGCATACCATTCATCACCAAAAAGTGATGTTAATTCAACACTCATTGTAAATGAACCTCCTAAAAAGATATCTTTTTATTATAATATTTTCATCGAAATTACAAAATACAGGAGAAGAGCTAATGCTAAGAAACTTCACAAATCTTAGATCTATTTTATATCTTAATGATAGTAACAGCAAGAATAATATGCTCGTTAAAACATTAGCACAGTTCAGTCGATTGACTTACTCTCCTATGCATCATATATTATCTCAGATGGGTATGAAATATAATATGTAGCAATAATAACTTATAAATATATATTCTGAACTATGGTAATCTAATTCCCATGCAAAGATCATAGTGCAAATAATCAAAATATCGGATAGAAGAAGAAATAGACAATCATTTTTCTATACTACTTTTTCAAACATATACCTATAGTTTTCAATGAACTATTTATAATCGAAGAAGAAAAAAAAATGTCTAATCAAATTTCAATGATATTATTTTAGACTAAATATGCTAAGTAATTATTTACCATGTGGTGCTAGATTATAATTAACTTTTTCAACTAATCTTAACCATTTATGTGATTGTATAGCATCAAAATGTGTTTCATTTTTTGTTCGTGTTGGTTTATAATAAACAGATAAGAATGGTCGACGTAAATGTTCAGCTTTGCCACTTGAACGAAAAAATAATTCTTTTGGTACAGCAACATTAACTCGTGCAGTTAATGAACGTATTCTGTCGATTGTTATTCGTAAAAAATTTGATTCACATGATGCTAAATATCCATTGGCATATTCATTCATTGTATTTGGTGTTACTTGAAGTTCTAAATATACGAATATTTTTCAAAAAAAACCATTTATCAAAGAAATGAAACTAACCTTTTTCATGTGTCATTGTATAATTAACAAAATCAACAATTTGTTTTAAGCATAAACGTGCATTACGAACAATATTTAAACTTCCTTGAATAATAGGTGGTGGTTGTGATAATGGCCAAAGTTCAGTTAAAAATTCATTTTCTTCAATAGTTATCGTTGCATTTGTTGTTATACCAATATGATGAAGTCGAGAAAACATACTTAATGATGAAAATACTTTAGCATTATGTATAGTAAATTCATGATCAATTTGTTCAAGTGAATCAAATGCTGTAAATGCTTCATTAAAATTATTTCCTCGATTTTCAACTGTTGCAATATTATATATATTTAATGTATGTACACGTGAACAATATCTTAATGATTGAAAATCTCCTATTGATCGAATATGTTTTTCTTTACATGCACCCATACAATAATTATTAGCTGGTGATGATGTACAACGAATACAACGTGAACCTGATTCACGACTAAAACCAGATGGACAAGATATAACACATTCACTGACTTCTTCCAAAATAAAACCAGAACCCATAAAGAATGATGTACATTCTGTTCGAGTGACACACAATGAACCACCAGTCTAAAAGTAAATTTATATGACTACTATCAGATGATAGACAGTGGCGTACATAGGAAGGGCACGTGGGGCACAACACCCCCCCCCCCCTGCTTCCGAAAACTAATAGCAAAAAAGGGGTTTCTGCCTCCCCTGCGCCTAGAAAGTTCACTTTTTTTGACCATTGAAATAAAAAAACTAGGGTTACGCCCCCCTGCACCGACACCTGACTTACGGCCCTGATGATAAATAGAAAAAAAAGAAAAGAACTCAAGTTAACCAAGTAAAGTTCGAATAGGGAATGTTAATTATTATATTTAATATGAAACGAGCTAATAAACACTTGAAAAAGGGTTAACTTAGACTGACAAAATTTGTGTCAAGGACATCTTTGGCTTAAAATCTGTTATTTAACTATGGGCATAAAACTCAATTATTTGTCATTTAATGAAAGAAATAATTCATAATTTACTTTAAGCATATTTTGTGGACATTGTTGTACACATCTTCCAGTAGCATAAATTCTCATATTTCTACAAGCATTACAAATTAAATTTGATGGTTTTGTTATATTACCATAATAACATCCACCAACACATTCAATCGGACAACAAACTGTTTCTGATAGACAATTTCCTTTACAATGTGATGAACATCGTTGTTGACATTGTGTTGGTGACCAACATGCAGATGGACATGTAGGACAAAAAGCACAATTATCACGATTTTGTCTTGTAATAACTTGTGTCTGTTTTGTTTCCATAATATCATTCCAACGTAAAGATTTCGCATAACATAAATGAGCATTTCGTGCTATAATTATATTTCCTCGACGTATATTAATCAATGATGTTAAACCTAATTCATCTAATAAAAAATTATCCATTATAATTAACGAATAACTATGATATAATTCTCTTCCATGTATAATTGATAAACGTGGAAACATCGATGAAAATGAACGCAATGATGAATAACCTAATAATATATAACCATAAACTTCACGAAGATATGGAAAACGTATTGGTGTTGTCGTTGTTGTATTAACATTTGTTAACGAATGCATTGGAGCATATGTCACTGACCCAAGAATTATTTCACAAGCTGCTAATGCATGAACATCAAGACCACGACGTAATTCAAATAATGTTACACGAACATCACCACATACTAGAAAATAAAATTTTTATAGACATTCAAAATTCTTTTGTCTTCAAAAAATGATTTAATTATTTAATACGCATGGAATTTTTCTATGATATTCTCCGCTAAATAAAATATGTCACTTTAATTTATTTTACATGCTTGGTTAGCACTTTAATTAATATAAAAATATGCGTCACGCGTCTGAGGAACTCTCTCCGATGTCATTAAAATTTTTTTACACGAAAAATACAATAACAAGTTGCAGGAAATGATACTTGTAGCAAACTTTTGTGTCATTACCTTTGGGTTTTGGTTTTGCAATTGCTATAGTATCTTCAGTTACATTCTGTTCAGCATATGCCATTAAAATAGAAAAATATAATATAATACGAATCACATAAAGCCTAAATTTGATCATCTAAAATAAAAATGAATACAGAAAAAATTTTTTGTTTTTTCTAGATTATCAATAATAATCCACATAAATTAAAAATATATATGTTTGTTAGTTTTTTTTTCTTTTATAAGAAGACAAAAAAAAGAAGAGACGCCCAATACCAATTGATGACATATTAAAGTAAAATATTTTCCTTTTTGAATTATATATAGATATATATATAGAAGAAATAACAAGTGCATGCATAAAAAAACGATATACTTTTGATATTCTTATATGAACTAACGTCGAGTTGTTTTTAATTTTGGTTTAGTTGAACTTGTAAGAACATCATTAAAAAAAGCATCAGTATCCCAATCGTTCTTTGTTTGACTTGCCGGTTTATCCTGTGACCATGAAGCAGCGTTTATAGCACTAGAAGATTTGACTGTTGTTGATTGAAATGATAGTGATGATGATGATGGTGCTGGTGCAGATGGTTTAGAAAAATCATCATTAATTTCTTGTGTATCACCCCAATCATTTGATTTCATATCATCCCATGGTGTTTTATCTTCTTCATCATCATCAATAACATCATCATCATTTGTTTTATTAAAATATGAAGCTAATGCTGTCGATTGACGGCTCTATTTAAAGAATAAAAAAAAAGGAATTTTTTCTTTAATAAAAAAAGCCAACACGTTTTTATATTTACTTGTTCTTCTTTTTCAGCTCTAGTCTGTAATTTAGTTGGTACACTTGTTTTTACAGGTGATTGTTCATGACTTGTATGTCCTATATTTTTATAATGTGATAAATAGACTTATGTTATATAATACAGAAAAAAGAAAGAAAGAAAGAAAGAAGTATATCGTTCTTTATCGAAGCTTTCTTTTTTTGTTTATGTTAGGTAAGAGAAAAATGACAAGCGAACAAAAGAAAGAGAAAAAAAGAAAAAGTGTTTCAACCACTTAAGAAAAAAATAGTTTATTAACGAGCGATCATAGGTAGGTTACTAATCATACAATCAACTCGTTTATCAAGGTGATGTTTATGATTCTGTAGTTTCTACCTATGAATATAATATACGATACTGACATACAGATTAGTATCTTGATTGATAAAGGTAAAACTCATGTTTGATTAACCAATGATATTTTTTTTTGTTGTTCAAAAACAATAATCGATTGTTGAACGAATGATTTTACTAATCGAATAGACATTTTTATTTTTTTATTGTCGAGATGAAACATTATATTTTATAGAAAAACAAATAGTAGTGTTTCTTTCTAATGAATGAAGCAATAGAAATATATTTGTTTTAATGTAGAATGTGTTTATCATATACTAAGAGATCAGTGAAAAAGAAATGTTTGTTTCACTAGACGGGAAAATATATTAATTTTTTTGCATGTGATATAGAAATTAATATTTTATGTATGTTTACCATTCTTCTCCAGTGGAGCATGAAATAATATTTTATGAAACTATTCATTTTAAATTAGATCAACGACACGAATAAATTACTAACCTTTGGGTGTTGTCGAAGTATTTGCTAAAGTATTTTGTGAATCATTTTTTGCTAAAGTCGTTCCTGAATCACTTTTTGCTAACGTTAAATTAACGGATGGTTGCTGTGGTTTTGTTGTCAATTTACCAATATTACTTGAAAGTGATGTTAAAGCCCATGATGTCCATGATGTTTCATTTGCTGCTGTTCCACCAACGTTAGTTGAATTAACTTCTTTTTCTAAATAGAAAAATTTTAATTTATTTCCGTATAAATAAAAATAAAATCTATTCTACCCATTTCAATCGCTAATTCTGGTTTTTCAGAAACAGTTTCTAATTTTTTAATAAATACTTGAATGGTTTTAAATGCCTATTAATAAAATGAGAAAAATTATGTCAAAATTATTTTTTTTCTCTATACTTGTTGTCGAACATCAAGTTCAGGATCAATTGTAGCATGACACACGATTGGTAAAATTTTTGTAGCAATATCTTTTAACGTAAAAAAACGTTCGGAATGATTAAGTGCATAAATGGATGCTTGTCGAGATGGTCCAAATGGATCTTGTGTACCACGACCAAATGCAGATATAAGTAGACGAGCACGTAACTAATAAAGAAAAAAAAACATCATTTTATTTTCTAAGAAAAAAGATTGCTTACACTTGGATTTAATAGTGCTGCTATTTTTCCAAGACATACAATTGTATTCGTGCGTATAACACCTTGATCATCACTTGTTTGTA
>CAJNOI010000101.1:101737-124614 GCA_905250115.1 Adineta steineri
AAAAAAAAACAAAAGAAAATATTAACTCACTTGTTGTAAAAGTCGAAAACGAGTCATTCGATCTGTTGAAGCAAATAATTTCGTAATAATAGGAACAATACGTTTTTTATAATCATTATCCGAAAGTCGTTTTCCTAATTTAAACAATGTTGGTAAAACAGCTGAACCCGATGAACCAAATTCATATGCAGTAAATAATAATGGTAATAATTTACGTTCATTAATATGTGAAGGAAATTGATCGACTTTATCGGCTAATGAATTAAAAAATGTTTGTTTTTCTCCTGGATCTTTTAACTAAAAAAGAAATCGGAAAAAATCTAATTATTTATTTAATCGAAGCAATAGAAATTACTAACTTGAATTTGTTCGAGAAATAGAAGACTTTCAACTAATGAATTATTTTGAATAAAAGGAGATTGACAGAATTTATCCAGTGAACAACGAAGTGATGGATTGGAATTTATTAATTCACCATAAGCAGCAGATAATGGACGTGGTATAGAACCTAATTGACGATAGGATGAAGCAGAAGTAGCACCATTACCATTGAATATTTCCCATATTAATGTTCCAACAAACCAAATATCACGTGCTCTAAAAACATAATATGAATAAAATATTTTTTTGATCATAAAATGTTTACTTTTGACTATCGCCTCCTTTTTTGTTTGGTCCAGCTGGTGGTTCATAACGTTGACAAGCTGGTAAAAATCTCGATGGAACATTAATTTGTTCTTCAGTAATCGATTGCACAAATTCCAAACATGCTAATTTCCAATCACAAGATTTTGTATCTACAAATACTGTACTTGTATTAATATTTCCATGTGATAATTTACAATCATCATGAAGAAATGTTAACACACGCTAAAAAAAATAAAATCATTCTTATATTTATATAGATATATCATTAGATTTCTTACACATAATTGTTGTAGACCCCAAGCTATTTCAAGTAAATTTTCTGAATTAAAATTTGTTTCATTTTGTTTTAATTCATTTAAATATGTTTCAAGTGATACAGCTTTTTCTGTTACAACATAAACAGCTTTATCTGACTAGAAAAAAAAATAAATAGAATAGAAATAACCATATGTTGTTCATAGATTATACTATTACTTCAACACCATCAAGATAAACAAGAACATTTGGATGTCGTAATGTTTTCATACGTTTTAATGCTGCTTTAGCTAAATGAATCTAGAAGAGAAATATTATTTTCATCTATATAAAAATTTAACTTACATGACTTTCATTTTGACATGAAAAAATTGTGACTAAATCTCCTGTTGTCTAATAAAGAAACCTTTGAAAGAATAATTCTTGTTAATTAAAACAATTTACTTTTTTCTTTCCATTTAATATTGTCCATATCGAACGTGGATTACTGGTTGTTGTTTGACTGTCCGAAAGAACTTCATAACCAAGATCTTTTAATGGATCTTTTCCACCAGAGAAAAATGAACCCCACATAATTTCTAATCAAACACAAATAAACAACTAAACAGCTGATAATAATTACATCTGTTCAGACATTCTTCCAATATATCATACGCTAATATGTGTCTTTGTCTCATAGAAATATAATTGGATAAAATTTATGTACTAATCAATCTTTGATTATGTTCAATTTTTTAAAAAAATAATAAAGACTTCATTTTTTATTAATATGATCGGATAATTATACAAAAATATTGACAAATAGATGGCGATAGTAGCGCATATATTGATGAATCATTGTGGAATATGATCATCATTAGCATCGATGATCGATGATATGATAGTTAATATTGAACATTATAAGATAAGAAAATGAGTATTTCATCATAAATAAATAATAAGAGTTCCATATTCTATGGATGATTTAATTAGTATCGTTTATAAACTTAATGTTCAATTCTGAAAAATAAATAACTTACAAACGTAATCATCTTTAATAAACAAAAGAAAAAAGGTTATAGTAAAATTACAAAATAGACACTTGTTAGTTTTCTTTTTTTTTTCTTCTTATCCTCTCTATGTAAATTGCTTATATGAACGTTTGTAAGAGTAATATGATCCTATGAACAAGGTTGTTTAACATCCATCAAACGAACGATTTTATTCTTCATGATGAACATTTTATCGAAAGAATAATAAACTTTAAGCTTCTTTTTCTTCTAGTATTATTACTCTTGTCAAGAGTCTACATGTTATATTCACTATCTACAGTCTGTTCATCATAAAAAGAAATACTTAGAACAAATGTTAAATTGTGATTAATAACTAAGGTATACATATAACTTTGCCTGAAGTTAATAGTACATTATCTTATCTATCGTAGTATGTTACGTAAAACAAAATCAAATGAAAATACGGAATTGTTGGATGTTATATACTGAGATAATTTCTAAAAATATACTTTTATAAAGATTCATTACTGGTGGGAGATCAAATGTCTGAATGAATGTAATTACGATGGTTTTTAAAGCTTCACTAAGGAGAACTATTTTTTAATGTTATTAAGAAGTTTATCAAAGGCTTTTGATTAGCAAAGTAACCTGATTTCCGTATCTGTATTGCAGAAAAGATTAAATCTATTTTTATTTTGTTGACTTATACTTTAAGTAAATATAATTATTACAAGTACTTTTCAAAGGTTTTATTATTTAATCTTTGCTGAATACTCAAGAATCTGGAATGAAGAAATTAAAAGATTACTATTATGCTTGACATTTAATAATTTCTACTTTTTTATGAACCTTATTATATATCTTATTAGTAAACAGAAAAGATTATGCTAAGAGAAAATACTGAATTAAGGGTACGATGACAGTTTCAGAAAAAGCTTCTCTGATGAGATCTATAGGCTTCCTTTTGGATAAGATATATGTTTCTATATTATTAGTAAATAAATTCTGATAATTCCTGTCTACGACGTTAGGGAAAAATTTCTTTATTTATCCTCACTAATAACTATTATTATTTTTGAGAGAAACCTTACTTTTAATTATCATATTCTTCACTTGAACAAAGATGTATGATTTACATATAATTACAAAAAAAGTATTTCGCAGTTGACTGCCACTTATGTACGATAAGACGTTTGTTTAAAGTATATCTGTTAATTAATAGATTTTTTTAGTTTATTACTAAACATGTGAAAGTAAATAAAGAATCTATGTATATCATTTTACCAGACATTATATCTAGCTATTGTTTGCTCATCGTATCATAGTGAACGAATAAAAGTAAGATTACAATCAATAAACATTTCTAACGCATACAAATCAATTTGAAGTAAAGAAGAATTAAATTAAAAAAAACTTGCTATATAATAAATCAAATCGATAATTTACATTGAATATCTTACTACTATTTTTATAAAAAGTAGGTTATCTGATGTACGTCACGTTGTAATTTGCGTGTAACAAAGCCCTAGTATATAAGAAGAATTAGTCTTGTTAGCTTATTCTCGACCATAAATAAGATTTGTTATATTTAAATACAGATAAAAGCACGGATAATTTTTTTTTTCGTATCTCCGTAATAGTATTTAAGACAATCCAGAAATAATGATCGGACTGATACAGCACTGTATAATAAGCTTAAAGAAAATTTCTATTTATATAACTTGTTAGTAAAAGCATTGCTGTATTTCTGTTGCAATTAATGAGATTCGAATCACAACATTTATGCGGTCCATCACAAATTTCCTGTTTTTTTCTTTAATAATGTATACATAAAATTTGTTACTTTGTATTACAATAATGTTGAGAATGAAAAGGCATAAAATAGTGACTGAAACGTGAAGTGAAAGTATTTATATAAATCGAATACCATTTGATTTTTTATTCTAAATGCTAGGCCTAGCTCATATAAGGAAGCGTAAAAAAAAATACAATTTTTATGGTGAATTATTTTATTTGTTTCATATTTTGAAATAAAAATAAATGGTTAACAACAATCTTTACGGAAGAATATTTTTGAAAGACTTAATAGACGTCTTCTGATATCCAAGTTCTTTATATTGATTTTCAATTTTTAACAGTACGATATGTATAATTATTAGAAAATATGAAAAAAGCAAATATGATATCAATAATAATGCAGACAAATATAAAATGATATTAGTATTGATAATATTGTTATTGTTATCGTCCGAAGATTATTATAACTGAAAATTTCAGATCTGGGATTTGATCGACTGGTGTAAGAAAAAAATATAGAATAATCGGTTTTATAAGTTCATACTACTCTTATATCTTCAAATTTGTCAACATTTCAATTTATTCATTACTATTGAGATCTAAAGAATATTTCTGTTTAAATATCGTGATAATAAACTCAATACACGGTTATATTATAATATCCAAGGGGGAACAAACTGATTTCGTGATTTCTAATAACCTCCAATAGTTTCTGATCGTTTTTAATAATTTTTTCCAAACATTCTCAGTCATTTTCCCAATGTTCTTAATATTTTAGAATAATTTCTAGTATAGAGATCAACTTGCCATGCGAACATAATATATCTCTATTGTTACATTTGGATTGCTTTAAAGTATTTTATATTGAAGCTTTTGATTCAAAAACTGATCATATTAAAACAAACATCTAATAGGGTCAAACAGTATAATATCGGATATGTGCTTATTTCACTAATGTATAGATCAGTTTCTTAACAAATTATTCAGAATTAAGTCATAATATTATACAGATTTTATTTAATAAAATGTGAACTTTGATCTTTTCATCGGACAATCAACGAGGTAGTTTTTCTATATATGTTTTCTTGAAAATAACAAACCAATCCATATTTTCTTCTCTTTGTAAGTACTTGTCTCATCAACATATTTTTTTGAACATTAAACTAAAAGCTTTTTTTTACCAAATACACAACTATTTTTGAGTATTTCCTTATCAAAAGTGATGTTTTTTTGGTGATAATTAAAAACAAAACGTTGATACTTGTCGTTTATTTTTCTCTTGAAAAATGAAAAAAATAATGGTATATCATTACATCTTCTTACTCACTTCACATAGAAATAAAGTGTTAGCAATTTTATTATTTTTTCTCTATTTCATCTTTTACACTCTTAAAATAAAAAGCTTTTTTTTTCTTATAAATTAAAAAATGATTATATAAAAGAAAAAAATATACCTTTTTTCATCATTAAAAAATAAAATAAAATTGTTATTTATTATCAAAAACATTCTCTTTGAAATGGCTGGTCTTACATCAACATCAGTATTATCATTGTTTCTTATATGTTGTAGTAAGTCTAATATTTTGTACAAGAAATATATTTATATATGATATTATCTTAATCATAGTGATTATTAGTGCAAATGCAGCAAATAATACAACACAATTTGATAATTTTACAATTGAATGGGATGATTTCAGTTTATTTACATGCGCTTTACCATCAACATTAAAAACATCCATTTTCACTTGCGGTGCAGGAGCACAGAACTATTCAATGAATGATATCGATTGTCTTCAACAAACAACAGTTGATTTTGATCAAGGTCAATGTCAAATAACTACTACGCAAGTTATGTATACAACCAGTGCTGCAACAACAACAGCACAAATGACAACAGTTGCAAGTACTACTGCAAACGTACAAGTAAATAAAATTAGAAACCTTTTTTTATTGTAAAAGTCTTTTTATATCAACATTAATATAATGATTTATATCGGACGTTATATAAAAGATTAATTGTTCCTTAAAATGCTAATTTACCTAGAAGTATCTCACTCAAATATAGATCAATCATGCTTATTTTATTTATAGACTTCAACAAGTACAGTACCTGCTACGACACAGTCAGCATCAACGACAACACCAACACAAAATCAAACCACAAATTCTACTGGAACGAGCTATACATCAATGACAGTCACTAATGCCACAGCAACTACTGCTAGCAGCAGTAATACTTCGGCTGCTACTCAGATAACAGCTACTGCAGCGAGTAGCAATACTTCAGCCGCTAATCAGACAACAACAGCTACGGCAACGATTAGCAATACTTCGGCTGCTATTCAAGCAACAACGGCTGCTGCAGCGAGTAGCAATATTTCGGCTGCTATTCAAGCAACAACAGCTACTGCAGCGAGTAGCAATACTTCGGCTGCTATTCAGACAACAGTGAATTTATCAACAGCAACAGCAGCTACGGCTAGTTCAAGTAGTATGGCATCTGTCATTAATTCTACTATGATGGCAGCAACTGCTGGCCCTGGTAGTAACACTACAATCACAACAGCACTCTCAACAACAACTCCACAAAATACATACGCTTGTCCCGATCCTACTTATATAGGTGCATATTGTAATGTATCATCTGATGCATGTGCTATGTCACAACCATGTCAAAATGCAGCAACTTGTTTTCCTAATAATACATTACCACTTGAATATTTTTGTAAATGTGCACCCGATTATACAGGTTACAATTGCGAAATTGATGAAAATGCATGTCAAGAAGGAACATGTTGGTAAGTTAATCATGATCTATTCGTGAAAGATTTATTTATTTTCTTTTTATCTTTTAGGAATGATGGAACTTGTCTACAAGGAAGTGGAACATCATCTTCGACTAATGGATCAACATTTACATGTGAATGTAGTGAAGGTTATGACGGTGTTCATTGTGAACTTAAAGTTAATTTATGTGGTAATATAACATGTCAAAATAAGGGTATGTGTGAAACATATGATATGCATTGGAAATGTGTATGTCTTGATCCTACACTTTATTATGGTGATTATTGTCAATTTAAAACAAGCAAATTAGAAGTTAAAGAAATTTTAAGTAAATCATTTGCGTCTATTGCAATTGCATCTCTTATTGTAACATGTGGATTTATTCTTGTTATGGATATACTTAAATATTTTTTCCATATTGATCCTGTTGAACATGAACGAGAAACTTATCGAAAACGACGTGATCAACGAAGACGTGCACGAAAACCACCTAAAGATGGTGACATGAAACTTGCATTAAGATTTCAATATATAGCATAAACATATACATTATTTTCTTCACTATATTATATATTTTATTCAGTTCTTTATTTTAAATAAACCTGCTTTTTTTTTCTTCCTTTAATTCATGAAATTGTATCATATAGAAATTTGATATATAAATACAAGATGATTCAAAAGAGATTGAAATTTAAAATACGCAATCACTGTTTGTCATACTTCTTGATAAAATATTATCATCTGGAATATATAATAACAATTTAACATTTACATTACACTCTTACACTTCAAAATTCCGTTTCCTCTCTTTATGTCATGTCTCTTAGTATCGACTAATAATAGCTTTCAAACAAACACAAGACAAATGTAAATAGAAATGGTATATATAAATATGAACAATAATTTAGAACGAAAATAAATTTGTATTAAAAGAATTAGAATTGTAAACTAGCCAACCAAAAAACGAAAAATAAAATATGTGCACCATACATTATTTGTATTGCTTGTAAAGTAATTTTATATTCTTAATTCAATATTCTTGTCCTTTATGATGCTTATGACTGTGAAAAATTGATTACACAAAACATCATCTTTGTTATATATAGGATTTATCAAAAACCTAATGTATCATTGAATAATACGATTACATCAGATAATTTTAAAATTATATCCACCTCTTATTCTATATTACAATGTACGATATCTTCAACAGATATATTACTATATAGAGTAACAGGACAAGATAAGTTATTATATTAAAATCGCCTTTTGATTTCCTAAGACAATAACTAGCGTCACCTATTATTTAAAATAGAAAAAAAGAAATTCATTGTTTATTAGTTTTACTAAATAATAGAAAAATATTTGTTTTTTTGAACGAATAATAACTTTTAAATGAAATAATAAGAAAACTTTGTAGTTCAGTATGGGAACTTTTTGACCGAACATTGATTGGTACATTGATATCTTTGTAAAACATTAGTTGAAAGTAGTAAATTTAAATTCAACTTTTCTCCTAATCGTACAATCTCTTCATTAAATACTTCGTCAATATATCTGTTTAAATTTATTATTTGAATAATCCAATGGGTCCACCAGGTAATTTCAAGGTGAAATATTTCTGAAAAGTATATCTTTTATTTAAATAGATTTTCGAGGAGGTCGTGGCGGCGGTTTTGGAGGCCGTGGAAGAGGTAAGGGATATTTGATTTGTGAACTCAACTAAATTCATATTCTTTCTATAGGCGGTGGTGATCGCGGTGGTTTTCGTGGCGGTCGAGGTGAGATTTTATCAAGATAATTAATTTTTATCTCATCTAAATTTTATTTAGGCGGTGGTGATCGCGGTGGTCGTGGTAAGCATTTTTGAATAATGGAAAAAAAATAATAAAGAATTTAACTGATAGGTACACGTGGAGGTGGTGTCCGCGGTGGTGGACGTAAGTAGTTTCTTTAAAGATTTATTTAGTTATATAAATAATTTTATCTTAGGTGGACGCGGTGGCGGTGGACGTGGTGGCGGCCGAGGTGGCCGTGGCGGAGGTGCAGGTAAATTACTATATTTGTTTTCTAACAATTAATAATATATTTTCAATCGATAGGAGGTGGTGGAAAAAAAGTCGTTGTTGAACCCCATCGTCATCCAGGTTAGTTTACTATTACCTGAATGATTTTCTTATTTTTATTGATCATTTTTCTATAGGAGTATTTATCGCTCGATCAAAAGATGACGATATGTTATTAACTAAAAATATGGTCGTTGGTGAAAGTGTTTATGGAGAAAAACGTATTAGTGCTGATGTATGTAATATTTTCAATAAAAAGAAAATATATATAGAATTTCTTCTTTTTTTTAGGGAGAAAATCAGGAAAAAATTGAATATCGTGTATGGAATCCATTTCGTTCGAAATTAGGTGCTGCCATTCTCAGTGGTGTTGATAATATCCATATGCCACCAGGTACAAAGGTTCTTTATCTTGGTGCAGCAAGTGGTACAACTGTATCTCATGTATCTGATATAGTCGGACCAGTACGTACTTAATTTTTATTTAATTTAAAACATTAATATTTTCTTTTATTAAGGAGGGTCTTGTTTATGCTGTTGAATTTTCTCACCGTTCTGGTCGTGATTTACTAAATGTAGCAAAAAAACGAACAAATATTATACCAATTATTGAAGATGCTCGTCATCCACATAAATATCGAATGCTTATTGGTTAGCAAAAAAAATTCTATATAATTTAAATAAAACAAATTATGTTTCTATTTTGTATAGGAATGGTTGATACAATATTTGCAGATGTTGCTCAACCAGATCAAGCTCGTATTGTTGCACTTAATGCCCATCATTTTTTGAAAAATGGTGGTAATTTTGTTATTTCAATTAAAGTAAATAATCAAGATTTTGATTTTCGAATAATAAAATATATATTTGACTTAATAGGCTAGTTGTATTGATTCAACAGCTGCACCAGAAGCTGTTTTTGCTGGTGAAGTCAAAAAACTTCAAAGTGAAAAACTTAAACCAAAAGAACAGCTTACATTGGAACCATACGAACGTGATCATGCCATTGTTGTTGGTAGTTACCGGTAAAGATAAATTTCCCAAAAAATTCATTTTATTTTATCAATATTATTAAATATTTTAGACCTACTGGTAAAAATAAGATTAAAGAAGAAAATGATACAAAAGAATCAATGGAAGATTAATAATATTGTTGTTATATATTCAACAATTTTGTGTCGGCGTTATATGCCTGTTATTTGTACCGTTTTTGTTGTTGATTATAAATAGCAAACACATTTAAAAAAAAAACATAAATCTTTTGAAATTGATAAAGAATTTTTTTTAAGAAATCAGATAGGAATCATAAAAAACAAATAGGAAACACCGTAAAAAGACAATTCACAAGTGATGATGGATAAATCAAGATGTTTCAATAATCGACTTATCTATAAGAAAAATGTTTATTTTACGAATAGTTGGATAATAAAAAATTGAACTTTATCTGTTTTTTCACACCCACACACTTCATGTAAGAATATAATCAATAAAGTGCGCATAGTGTTTGTCCTGTATCAAAATTAGTGTTTCCTTCGAAAAGTTTTGTTGGATCATATGTTGGTATAATTTGTAAAGCATATATATAAGTAGAATAAACTGCTGTTAAAGACTTTGATACATATGTATTCCAATTCGATTGATTATATGGAAAAATATTATTCGTATAACTTGAACTACCAATTGAAGTTTGTATATTAACCCAAAGACGATATGTTGAATACGTTTGAGCAATAACTACGATGTCCGAAGCAAATATTGGACTTATCAAAGACCAACCTATAGCTGTACACGTTGATTGACTAGCCGTATATGTCATTAATGATGAACTGATTAATTGTGTACATACCCATTGAGATGAATATTGAATCAATATATAACCTTCAGATTCACATGGGAGACATTTATTTGAAGTTTGTGACCAAAACCATAAAGGTACATTACAATCACAAATACCATCTATAAATAAAATATAATCGGATAAATTATTTCCAGTTTTAACTTACTAATACAAACAAGATTTAATGTTTGTGAACACTGACTATTACTTGTACAATTATTATAACTTGTTCCTTGATTCATACATGATGATGTACTATTAATACCAGTTCCTACAACCCATGCTTGTCCTTGATTACAATCACACGTATATAGTTTTGATTGTGAAGGACAATCGCATGCTGGATATGAACCAGGTAGACGACAAAAAAGTCCAGCTTGAGTATTACAACTTGTATTTCGATCACAATAACTAGAATATGTTGAAACTGATTCACACCTAGCATTAGACCAATATGTCGACACAGGGCATATACATATTTGTGTTCCTGGATCACATATAAGACCTAATTGTGTATTACATAGCGCAGTACTCGTTGTCAGACATGAATCACCAAATAATAAATAAGCTAAAATAATCATATTTCATATTTTTTTATATTCTATTTTTAATCACTTACTTGTACAATTTGTACCACTATAATATGTATTTGAAGGACATCGACACATATTATTTTGCTGACAAATAAGACCTTTACTTGTATCACATTGTTGATTTATTGAACATGTTGCATTAATATTTCTAACTGTTAAACATTTTCGAAAATTCGTATCCCAAAAAGTTTGTTCCGGACAAAGACATATGAACAATGTTGAACTACATATTAAATTTGCTTGTGATATGCATTGCGCTTTTCCTTCTGCACATGATTCTAAATAAGATGCTGTTTGACGAAGACGAACAAGTCCAGCTATAAGCCAAGCAATGGACAATGAAAGAGCAATAATTACAAAAAATGCAATAATAAAACGACGTGGATGTGTTGAATGTTCATAATGAATAAATGTATACAAACGTTTTGAACGAGATCGTTCAGTAATTAAATTTGATTGAGGTAATCGACTAAAAAACGTAACATCAGACGAGGAAAATGCTGACGATGGCATCAATAAAATTCTTTATCGAATAATAAAATAAACGGCTTCTTTTTTTGTTGTTTTATATATTCGTATTAATGTAAAGAACAATGAGAAGAAGAAAAAAACCTATAGAAATTGATTTTACGATGCAAAAAATATGATACATAATCATTTCTATGTTCTCTTATATTCAAAACAAACTAGAGAACAATAATAAACTTAAATAATATTTATTCTACTGTTTTAAGCAATTATATATTTATTATTGAATTAAAATAGAAAATCAATTAATTACATTTAAAACGAAAAAACTAAAAATTTAGAAAAAATTTTCAATAATTAGTTCGAATGCTCGAGGTTCATATCGAATATATTTTTCACGATGTCGTGTAAAATCTTTATGTGCAAATTTAGTATAATAACGTTTATATAATTCCATAATTAATGCTTTGCCTTCATTTCGTAAACGATCACGTAAATCAACATCACTAACAATATATTGTTCACATTGTTGTCGAATTGTATCAATAGCTGTATTAACAGTTGAAAAACTTTCTTTTAATTGTTCACGATCACGTTCACGTAACTAAATTATATATATAATATTGAAAATAAGAGAAAATGTTTTTTGAAATTTATAACGAACTTTTCCATCAGGTATATGATTTTTATTATCATATTCAAGCATTTCTTGAATAGCAATAATTAATGGAGTATAACTAAAAAGAAAAGTGATTTTCAATAGTTAAATTAGATCACAATTTTCGATAATTAAAAAATCAATCAAGCAATATTTTGATTATTACTTTTTTAAATCTATCTATATTACTGTACGAACACATGGGGACTCAATAGTAGAAGATGTTTATGCAATACATATATATCTATGATTCGCAGTGATGCCATATTTAAGTTAGAGCAAGATTTTCTGTAACCATAAGCATCGCCTATCTGAAGTTAGATATACAACTCTTCTACTCATAAGTACAAGACAGTTGGTATCGAACTCAAAAGAATTAATGTTATTTACGTTCAAACAGATCTGGGCAAGTACAGACTCTCTCGGGTACGAGTACTATTCTATCAAGGGCGGCTAAGAGATTTTTACCATAGCTGTTACGGAAAAAAACCTATATCTAAACAGTCGAAATAAAAAGACGTCAAGAATTCATATCATTCATGCAGCACAGAATCACATGGCAACTTTTTATGAGACATAATCAAGAACTCGAAGGTCATATCCTCGAGTACGAGTACTTTGCCCTGCTCTGCGTTCAAAAAAGTATTCAATAGAAGAAAATATGTCAGATGTATAGGCATTAATTCTGTTTTTTCATTAGAACTCATCCCTAAAATATACTACTGAAGAATGGAAAGATGACCTAATAAATACACCTATGAAAACAAATGTATAGAGTACTTTAATACGTAGACTATCTTTTCTAACTATTAAATAGTGATTTTCAAATATGTAATATAAAATAATACCATTTCGTATAATCTTTCAAGTGTGTTTGAAAATCATTTTCATATTTTTCTTTCAGATCTGGTTGATATCGCTGAATAATACCCAACAAAGATGAACTAAATAAAATATTAGATAAGAATCTCAAGTTCATATTCAAATATATGGCATACTTTTCAAGTCGTTTAAGCAAATAATTCATATTATTGAGAATAAATATTGCTCGTATTGTTGTATCAGTACGTGATGGATAACTTTCACTTTTTCGAAATAAACTTACATGAAGTGCTTGAACTAATTGAGCTAAATAAACAAAATTGATTAAATTAAGTTCTATATATATGAATAGATACATACCAAAATAAGTTCCTAAATCATAAAGACCTTTTTCTGGCCCTGATAAACCACCACTACTTGTTCCTAATATAATAAATTAGAATAATTTCAAAAAACGTTTCGATTTTTTCCTTACGTTGTTGTTGTTCGACATAAAGCGTAGCAATAATTGTTGCAGTATCATCATATGCTAATAATCCTTCCATAAATGCTAATACATGTGATGTTAATGGATGTACATTACCACCTTGACTAGGGGGTTGTTGATCCGAAGTAACTTCTTCTAAAACACTTCGAAGATATACAACTGCCTAAAATAAAACATAAGTCATTGACAAAATTATTTATCGAGTATTTACTGATTGTTCAAATGTTGCAGAAAGCGTTGTAAATTGTTGTCGACGAGCAGGATCACTTTCCTTTTAAATAAAATATAGATTAATCGAAATTTATTAAACATATATTCACTTGATAAAGTTTAGAAAACACTGCTCTTGATCGTAGAAACCATCTTAATATGGAAAAAACACCATAAATTGCAAATTTACCAGCATCTAGTTTACGTGGTATTCGTTCAATTGATTGACATAAACGTTGACCTTCTTCACGCATATATACTAATGGTAATTCAATTAATTTCGTAAAAACAAGTGATTGTAAATCAATTGGAAAAACATAATTAAGTAAATCACGATCACGTTGTAAAAGAATAATAAATGAATCAAGTAAGACTTTATAATTATTTGTATCACGATCATCATTTGCATCAAAAACAGCATTTTCTTCTAAAGTTGTTGTTGATGTTGATAGAGGAGAATTTGAAGTACGAGATATTGTACTACTACCACCACCAGATGTACGCATAAAACGACGACCCATATCACTAAATTAATTTAATTTCTAGTCATAAAATATTTTTTTGATTCAATAGACTAGATAATACACTTTTCTCATCTTAACAAGATTGATTTAATTAAAGAGTCAAGTCTTTAATTATTTTTTCGCCTGATTGAAACATATAATTAAAAAAGGTATGTGTGAAAGAGAGTATGATTTTCATTTCAAACAGTCCCAATGTGCAAATATGCAAGAGAAAAGAAGAAGCAACGGACAATAGATTCACTTACGGTGATAAATATTGTCTGAATAATTAAAAATAATATAAATGCATGCTGAAAAAAAACATGATTTTTATTATACCTGATTTTTTTTCCTTGGCGTTTAATTGTATCTGAACCAGATATATTTTGTGATGAAAGACTTGGACTTGATGACCCAAGGATGGATGAACGACGAACTGATGTTCTTCCTAAATGTTCCGCAAGACTGAAATAATAAAAAATCGAATATTTTCTTTTTTTTGTGTTGTCGAATTTAGTTTCATTACAGTTGAAGAGATCGTCGAATCATTGTACCTCGTTTTGTCGCATATGAATCAATAAGACCTTGTCGAAAACCATGAGAACTAAACCATTCAATTATGCTTCTTAATACACCCATATCCGCTTCTGAAATATTTTTATAGAACAAAATAAATTGTAAATTTAATTTTACCTTGCATTGCATGAATATCAGTTGGATTCTTTGAAGATAATTCACATAATTCTATTAATTCTTTTGCTGCTAATGGATTAGCATATCTTAATATAAGTTTATCAGTTTCTTCAACAAGTCGTTTTCTTCCAAGATCAAATAATTGCATAACACGTTCACGTTCACTAACAGCTGTTTGTGTACGTCGAAAATATTTAACTGCATCTTCAAGACGATCTAATTCAGATAAATAATCCGCTAAATTTCCACCTGGACCTGAAGATATTGTTGGTGTTAATTCACCACATATATCATAGAAATGAAGAACTGAATCAACTAATGTTAAACTTTGATCAACATTATGTAATAATAAACGTAATTCATTTGTGGCTTCATAAACAGGTGTGACTAATTCATCTAATGATTGAAGTTTTCTCTCAAAATTATCTAAAGTTGATACCATACCACTTGTTAAGGTATTAGAACGAGATAATGATTCTTGTAGTAATGCCAAACGACGTTTTTCCTATTAGAAATAAACAGAATGAAGTTTATATTCTACAGATGAAGAAAATAGTGTCCATATCAATAAAATGATATACCGTTGAAGTTAGAAGCCATGCATGAAAATTCCGAATGGTCAACGTCGAACTATAAAATTTTTATACAAATCCTCACTCTACAATCAGTAAAGTTTCTCCGAGAATTCTAAAATCAAGGATTCGAAAAATGTTAAAAAGAGACAAGATGATAGCCAACATTTATGAATTATAATCACAAATAGATTAGTTTTGCTAGAATAGAATATTCTATTTTAAATACATTTCTCACCTCTTGTAATTTCGTCTCAGATGAACGTATAATTGTCTTAGTTTCTGCGCCACCTGTCATTTTATTATATATTTTCGATTATAACAATCTGAAAAAAAAAATCATTTTTCGCGTTAAACGACAGATAAATGTATGTATATTTATATATATATATATGTATAAACCAAATATATCTTACAAAAAAAGAGCGAGAAACATAAATCAGATCGTATATCATGCAGAGGAAAAAAATGATTTCTATATTTAAAGAAGAATACATCCTTTCTTTTTGGCTTTTGGTTTTGGACATAAATGAGCGCGTATTGCTTCATCAAACACTGTCTTCAATCCTTTTTGTGTTAATGCCGAACATTCAAGATATTTAACAGCACCTATTTCCTTACGCATTGATTCACCTTGAAGTGTTGATATTGGTGCTAATTTTTTTTCCTGCAAAAATTCATATTAAAACAAATGAAAACTTTGAAGATTTATTCTTACACGAAGTTTTTCAATTGCATTTTTATCATCACGTAAATCAAGTTTTGTACCGACTAGAACAATTGGTGTTTGTGGACAATGATGATTAACTTCTGGATACCACTAAATAAATTTAATAACAATATTTATTATGAAAAATTTATTAACAAAATTTTTTTTACTTTAGCTCGAACATTTTCAAACGAAGCTGGACTAACAAGTGAAAAACAAATAAGAAAAACATCCTACAACAAAAAAAAATATCATTTATTAATTATCAAAAAAAAAGCTTTTTCTTTACTGTTTGTGGATAAGACAATGGACGTAGACGATCATAATCTTAAATAAACAAATCTATTATAAATATTCCTATTCTTCTATAAACGATTATACCTTCTTGACCAGCCTAAGAATAAAAAAATAATTTAATAAAGAAAAATCCAATGGAAATTATCTAGTTTACCGTATCCCATAAGCCAAGATTAATAGGTTTTCCATCGACCATAACATTAGCTGAATAATTATCAAACACCGTTGGAATATATTCACCCGGGAATGTATTTGTTGTATAAGATATTAGTAAACATGTTTTACCTACGGCACTAAAATATGAATTTTAGCGAAATATTTTATCTTTCGAATGATAATTTACCCATCGCCGACCACAACACATTTAAGCGCTTGCATTGTATTAAATCAAAGAAAAAAAGAAAACAATCTATTTTTTATTATTTATCTATACGTTCTTTAATAATTTTGAAGATACTAGTATCATCATAGCATCTAAAGAGAAAAATTATACATTTTTCGGACAGATAGAATGAGAAGAAAAAAAAATAAGGTTGATGAATTCAAGCGAACAAAGAAAAGAAAGAGAAAAAAAACGTATGAATCATTATAGTCACTTCTTATTCATTTGAAAAAATCGTATAATGGATTGAAAAAATAACCATTCAATACAGAGACAGAGGTCGCATACTTTTTAAAAATTTTTTAATCATGCATCTTCACTCCTCCTACACACATGTTGAAGTATGTTACTCATCCTATTCATGATTAATTTATTAAATAATGGAAGAAGTAACTGAGATATCAATTGATGTTTGACTTTATCTATTTTTTTTTATGAAATTTTTGTCTTTCCTATTGATTAAAATATTGATGATAGGATAATTTCTATTTATTTTTATATAGATAATTTTTATATCAAATATGTAAAACGATTAGAACTTACATTACTTTTATCTATGTAATGCAAATCTTATAAAATAATCAGCTAATCGAATAGTTTACAAAAAAAATTATTTAATACAATACATATGATATCTCATGATCTCAGCCACGCAAAATGTTTTTCAATAATATGGTAAGTTTAAATAAGAACAATTAACCAATGCTTTCTTAACTCTGTATTCTATTGAGCGAAAATTTGTTTCATGAAAAAGGTTATTTAAATTTACGATTTTTATATAATTAACAGTCTGATTTTCGCAGTTTGATTAAACGGCTAAGGGGTGATTCCGTTATGTTCGTTTGTAATGGATAAAAAAATCGTAGACAGTTTTACAGTGCTTCGTTTTGAAAAGCACAATTGTTCGTCTAAAATTGCAAGTACATTTCATTTTAGACACTAAGTCGTTTATGCGCAATGAAACAAGCAAAGCGTGACTATATCACGTTGTACGTAGACTGACGGTAAAGTGATTAGCACTTTATTGCAATAACAAAATGTATATTTGATGGAGTTATTGTGCAAGTGTATTTACCTTAATTATAGGTACAATAAATAATGTGACATTATAGACAGATATCGTATATAAGTATAAAAAATACGCATACATTCCTTGTATTTTTTTCGTAATAACACCACATTCTTTTTTCTCATCGAATGGATAACGACAACGGTAATTATCACTCTAAACACTCTTCTTTATTTATCTTTTTGTATAAAGAGAACAAAAAATTAGATATTAGATTATCAGTAATGTAATTGGGACTGATGGATGTTATCAGAGCAATAGATGACACTTGATGATATTTGTTAGTAAATTAGTAATATAAATTAGTATAATATGTCCAACTATATAACGCATACATTGATTGTATTCGTCATATTAATATTAACCTTGACAATTCGATCTGTTATTTATTAGATATATGAAATATTCGACTTATAGTTAGGTTCTTTTGAATAACAATAAAGATAGATTTTACAACAATTTCGGTTAGCATACTTATGACGATCGAGAATCGATGCACATAGACTATGTTTTAATAATTTAACTTTCTAAAAAAACATAATTTTCGACATTTAATGATGACTAATTAATGCTTTAAGCTGCTTTTTTAGTTTCGTTAAATTGCACGATCAATTAATTCAAGTAAAAGAATTCCAATTTTATCAGAACATTTATGTATTTTTTAAACATTCTTCGAATAATTCTCTCTCTTATTTATATTTCTTTTCTTACATCTATCGTTTTCTCATTGACTTATTATTTCATATATTACAAACGTAGACAACATAAATAAGGCTTCTTTTTTCCTTTTTTCACGGTCAGATTAATTCACTTATTAACACACAAACTTGATCTTTTTCTACTACTAAGAAAACTAGAAAACAAACTGACAGTGTAAAAAAAATGTACAGTTAAAAGTATACAATATCATGCTTGATATTGTACTAAATGAGCTGTACTTTTCAATAGATGTCACGATGATATCGCTTCACGATCGGTTATATAAAATTCTCCAATGAATGACTCTCCTGTCATAACTACTAATAATCATACCATCTGGTCTGTTATTATTAGTCGAGCATTTGATTGTCTTTTTCAGCTGCAACAATAATGACAAGCCAGACATATTGTGGTTGTCCTTGTCCACCAACGGTTTCATTTGTTCAACGAGTAGGCTCGGCTTTATTATATGCGGCTTGTTCAGGTTTAATTACAATTGTTAACAAAGTTGTTCTTACAACCTATGGGTACGTCCTTCATTATTTGTGTCGTCTTTTTTCTCAGCAGTTTCGTCCCCCTATTACATAACAGGTTCCCCTCATTTCAACTGCTTGCCATTGGACAGGTAGGCACTAATCTTGAATAACTAATATCTTCTAGTTTAATACCCGCATGTTGTGTAAACTTCTATTAATTATAATTCTAATATTTCATTTTTTTTCCTATGAAAATATTACTAATTTATTCTTATATTTTTTTCTCTCTTTTATATAGTTAACTGTTTCAATAGTTATATTATATACAGCACGATCATTTAATATTATTCGTTTTCCTCATTTTTCGGAGAATGTTATTAATAAGGTTTGTTTTTTTTTCTTCATAAATCTCTTTATTTTTATTATAATTAATAGATTATGCCATTACCACTGTTTTTCTTTGGTAATTTACTCTTTGGTCTTGCTGGAACACAAGCAACGAGGTAACACTATTATTGAAAATCTTTAGTTTTTTTTTCATAACTGATACATAGTTTACCAATGTTTACTGTTCTACGTCGTTTTTCAATTTGGTTAACAATGATTGGTGAACAACTTATACTTCGGTAATATATTTCTATTTATTAATTTTGATAAAATTTCATTTTTATTTTCTTAGACAAACCCAAAGTCCAATTGCACAATTTAGTGTTTATATCATGTTAACTGGTGCTATGATTGCTGCAAGTGATGATTTAACATTCACTTGGTTTGGATATATTTTTCTCAGTATAAATAATCTCTGTACAGCTGCACAAGGTGTTGTAATTAAACAAAAATTAGTCAATAAAGTAAATAATTATATTCTAAATTTTACAAATAGAGAGATATAATAAATTGTTTAGGAATTTAATCAATATGGTCTCCTGTTTTATAATTCACTTGTTGTTCTTGGACCAGCTATTGTTCTAACAGCTTTTACTGAAGATCTCAATAAAGTAAATAACTTTTAATTCATTCTTATTTGAAACGTGTGATTTAGGTTCGAAATTATGATCGTTACTCAGATAGTGGTTTTATATGTGCTGTTCTTCTCTCATTATTAATGGGATTTTTACTTAATTATTCAACAATGTTATGTACTAATTATAATTCTCCATTAACCACTACGGTGGTTGGTGCTTGTAAAGTCAGTTTTAGATTTTTCTTAAATTTTTTAATGTTTCTTTTACGAAATATAGAATATGTTTGTTACCTATGTTGGTATGATTGTCGGTGGTGATTATATTTATTCACATGTGAATTTTATTGGTCTTAATATCAGGTAGAATTTTTATTAGAAATAATTGACAATAGATATTGATAAAAATAACAAATTTGAGTTGTAAACATTTAACGAAGGACAACAAAACTTGACTTCAATAATGATCTTTACTGAAGTCATAGATATTAACGAATGAAACTACAACTTGAAAAAATAAGTGTTGAAGACCTTGAAATGTTTTTTTCTAAGACAGACACTAAAAAATACAACAATTCTTATGTATATTATACTACCATGATAAAGCTAAAATATTGTATTATGTTTGTATTCGAAAGATGACTTTATAAAAGAGAAAAAAAATATTCATCGAATGAATATCGATTATAACTAGAAGAAACAGAACGGAACTAAATAAATTTATATTATCGATAATATGAAGTAGAAAAAAAACAACAAAATGTATTACTATAGGATAGTTGTAAAAGTAAATAGATTAAATTTTCATTAGATCGATCTGAAACGAAAAAAAAAGTTTTAGAAACACGTAAACATTAGCGAAAAATGTATAGTGCTATTTACTAGTCTAAATTCACTGATACATCTTTGGCATTGTCTTGAATTTTATGACTGCTAGATTTTTGCTAAAATATTCTGCCTAATAAAATTATCGACTAATTTTCCTGGACTCATATTGAATCTAAAGGTTAAATTTATTATTCTAGTGTTCTTGGCAGTCTTATTTATTCTTGGATGACATTTGTTCGTAAACCATCAGCAATAATATCAACACATGGAAGTGGATCATCGATTACAACGGTCGACAATCGAAAAGGCATGCATAATTCAGTTTAATTATTAATATTGGTGAATGGCAATAATACTGCTATGAAATAATATTTGAATACTAATAATGATTATTGAACACATCTATTGGTATTATGTGTATTTATTAATGTTAATTTGAGAATAAAATAGATTTTGATTTAATTCATTAGCAATAGTTTAATTAATCAAATATGTATTTTATTCAAAATAATTTAATTATCTGTTTCTCAGTATCATAATCTCTTCTTTCTTTTTTTGTTAACCTTTTTTTTTATTTTCGATGCTATGACAATCCTATGTATTATTTAATATTTGTAGGAATATTGTATACGTATGTATGTAATATAATGATCTTATGACAATTTGCTTCTTTAGTATTATATTACAATGGATAAGATAAGCATGTATATATACATATATTTCTACTAACAAATTCTTAGATATAAACATGCGAAAAAACGTGATCATTTGGCTTTTTTTTAAATATTTTTTAAAGCCGCGTTCTCTTTTTCGTACACTTAATTTTTACTATATTTGTTGTTTTTTTTATTTATTTATATATGATAAAAAACAAATGAACGAATACGAAAAATATGTATATATCTTTATTTTGATAATGTATCGAAGAAATTGGTAGCCAGAAAAATTGATGAATGTTGTTTGGATTATGTATTCTTTACAATATCGAAACCATTGTATTATTTCTTTGTTTACTTAGATCAATGAAACCCATTTATATATGCCTGAAGACAGATTGTTTATACTAAAAAAATCTCGTTATTCTTATTCTAGGTTATAATTTGTGTACACAATCAGTATACAAAATATTACACGAGATATTGATCACTTTATCAGATGTCTTATTCTTGTACTGAAGTATATGAAAAGTTTTAACGATTATTCATTAGGAATTTTAAATAAGAATATGTTTGTTTTTTATTGATTTAATTGAACAATATCAATATGCTTTGTTTTCTTTCGTTCGGAAGAAAATTAAATTTTTGGGAACGCAAAACAAACAATAAACCGATCGAGAATTTGTTTCAATATTTGAATGCGGAGATGCTAAATAAACTGATTTAATATGCCCGAAAACATGTGAATATATAGTAGTGAAAGACAATAACTGTGTATTGTTTTTTTAAAGTCAAAATTTTATTGTCTTGATGGCAATGACCATTGTCTTTTGTGAGTAATAATTTTTTATTTTAAAAAATACTGTTGTTGAATCGAAAATAATGAAAATTGTAAAACAAAATCTAGCTTTATTTTTGATTAGTCAAAACTACAATACTTTTTAATGATCAAAATCTATTATTGAGAGAAAAGTAGACTTTAGTAAAATATGAGTTCATCTATATATCATTGTGTAGTGAGGATGAGTAAGTAAATGATTTTAGTACTCGATCTATACAAGCACATTTTCTGAGATTATTAATCTAAATCATTTTTCACAGAAACATCTATGGAAAATATTCTTGTTAGTCAAAGACAAGCAGCAAAGAAAACAAATGACTTGTAGTTTTGCTTTAATTTAGTAAGAAAAACTTTTTCTTTTATACATAAAGATATCTTTATGGGACTGCTGATCTCAGTAAACGGACAAACAACACAAACTACATCGCAAAGTACATGGATGAACTATACTGTTTCGTACGAGGACTTTGACGTTAACAATTGTGTTTCGACTACAATTGAAGCTATATCTACAACTGAAACAACAACAACGACGACAACAACGGCATCAACAACAACGACGACAACA
>CAJNOI010000101.1:124624-236271 GCA_905250115.1 Adineta steineri
AACAACGACGACAACAACGGCATCAACAACAACGACGACAACAACGGTATCAACAACAACAACAACAACAACAGGAGCACCGACAACAATAACGACAACAACAGGAGCACTAACGACAACAACAGGAGCACCACCAACACCAGCGACAACAACAGGAGCACCACCAACACCAGCGACAACAACAGGAGCACCAATGACAACAACCACGTCAGTAGGGGTAACAGTGAATCCAATGACAACAACCGCAACGACGACAACAGATATAACAACTATGTAAATATTTTAGCTTCATAAGTGTAATATTTTTTCCAATTAAATATCTTCTCATATAGATCACATTTAGTATCATATGGAAATGGATCAATATTTGTTGCTCCGACATGTCCAAGTCAAAGTCTTGGTACTTCATGTAACATATCTTCAAATCTATGTACAATGACTCAACCATGTTTAAACTCTGCAACATGCCATACAAATGCAAGTGCCTTACTTGGTTATATATGTGCATGTGTTACCGGTTATTCGGGCACCAATTGTGAATATGATGTACCTTCATGTTCACATTGTCTTAATGGTGGTAAATGTAATTCAACAGCAAATGAAACTACTTGTACATGTCCCACGGGCAAATTAGGTGGCCATTGTCAATATGAAGTTGATATATGTGCAAACATAACTTGTCAAAACTATGGTGTATGTTCATCGAGCTATGGCAATTGGTCATGTGAATGTATTAATCCTGATTTCTATTCAGGTACATATTGCCAAATAAAATCGTCAAGTTTACGTGTAAAAGAAATCGTTTCACGTTCTTTTGCTTGTGTAGCAATTGGTTGTATATCAACAGTTATTGGTTTTGTTATTCTTATGGATGTATTAAAATATGGTTTTCATATCAATCCAAGTGAACATGACTTAGAATCATGGAAAGCAAAAAAAAATTATCATCGTCGCAAAGAAGAGAGACACCGAGCGGACGAACGACAAAAGAAATACAATCAATCCAAACAACCAATTTTAGCTATACGATTCAGTTACATTGATGCTGCAACATAACATATATTGTTTGGAATTAGAACAAAAAAAATACTAAAAACTCTATAAAATAAATTATATCCTCGATTATTTATTAATAATATTTTTGTTTATAACCCTTTTCGTATATTCGATTATTGTTACTAGTTTTCAAAATATTTCACACAAATAATATTACATATGTATTGTTTCATTCTATTATCAAATAAATTGGTTACAGATGTATCCTATACATTTGTACTCTAAAAGATTAATAAAAATAACACCTTTCTCGCAAAATTTACAGAGTTACAATTTGAAATACAATAATATTCTTTATCTCTAATAAATTATCTATAAAAAAAGATCAACGTATGATATGAATGACAATATAAACTCAGTAGAAAACATATCATTCCTCCTATAGATAATTTAATTTTAATAATACGTGAAGGACAATTATTTTTAGTTTTATCTCGTTTACTTTAAATGAGTCTACTTATGATATATATCTAAAACTTAATTTTAATTATTCAATCGATCGATTACTTCATTCAATGTAAACTTGTGATTCATAGAACACATGTGTTAGTAATTGTTTTCTTTTGTTATTGAAACATATGATATATGAAATTTGATACATTGTTTTTAGTATTAATGATTTCTTCTCACATGATCTAAGTAAATAATTATATATGTTTTCTTTTGATAATTTTTTTCAAATTTAAAGTACTATTATTTATTGGTAATGAGGAAAATATCTTTTTAATTTGTACTTTTATATGTTTACAAAAATAATGAGTTGATAGTTTCAAGTATGAGAAGTAACCGAGCACGTTGCTTATATGTATTTTGAAGAAGAAATTTTGTTACAAGGATTCTCTTAAAATGGATAATGAATTTTCTAAAAAAAAGAAAAGAAGAACGGTAATAATGATATTACATGTGATTAGAAAATGGCATTTCAAATTGTTTTATAATTTCGGTGATCTGAATTGATTCAACATAGTTTCGAAGTATTTCATCATAATAAAGTCGAAAATCTTTGTGTGCTTATGAGGATGAATCAGTATAAACACTAACATGTTAATCTAACATACTCGATTACAAAAAAGTTCAATTTCTAGTCATTAATGTTTATTATATTTATAAATGCTATACGACATTTATTTTTAACATATTGTTACGAGATTGAATAAAAACATTCACGAATTCTTAGACTATATTTAGTTCCTGATTGTAATGTATTTCATAGTCTATCGAACAGGAAGCTACACAAGTTTTTGATATACTATTCTATGAGATACTCGAACGATAATTTTCGATAGGTATGTACAAATTCTAATTATACCGAAGTATCTAGATCTGTGTAGCAGAAAATACTCAACTACGTCAGTATCACTCGCGACTAAACATATTCTTTGATCATTAATTTCAATAAACAAATCAAAATAGATCGATTGTATTCCTTGATTCATTCTTATAGACATCAATATCTTTAACAACTTATCGATAAAATATCCTTGTGAAATAAATCTTACAATCAATAAAAGAAAGTTATTTTATGTTCAACTAAATCATCTCATCAGTTTCACTAAACATATGTCGGATTAGGTACTTTCATCAAATGTGTTAATCGAAATTCATAAATTCAAACACTTTTTATCTATCCGATTTTATCATTTTAAACATCATTAATGAATTTGTTTATTTCGAAAAACAATAAAAATCATGTCGATTGATTTTTCGTTAATACTGAACACAATACTTGACATTTTCATACAATCACATATGCACCGACATAGTGACCTTTATTAAATAAATAAAAATAAAATGCTCAGCTTAATAAATAACAGACATACTCATATGATTATTTCTTTCTTCATTATATATCATCGAATCAAATCATTATCTGATCGCTAATTAATCATTATAATTCTATATTTTATTATTTCCTTTGTTAATACGAAAATGACAAATTAATGTTCTTTTTCTTTTCTAGAGAATATTTACTCTCTTCTCAGTTAATCCATGTCAATCACAATCCCTATTTTATTAATTGGTCAACGATATCAGCAAGATCTATACATAGTGTGCACAATGGCTTAGATTGAAGAAATAATAAAGAGAAGAAGAGAACAGAAGAGAAGAAAAGGAATGAATTTCACCTTTCCCTCACTGTTGTTCTTCCTTATTCTTATCTGTGTGCGCCAGTACGTTGTCGTCCAAGGTGAACGAACACTAGGAAAAATACTCGTTCTAATTGCAGTACGAAAAAAGTGCAAGAACATCGTTTGACTTCCCTATCCGTCCGCCATCAACACTTGACATTTGTGACAATTGGTCATCGTTCTTGTATATGACTTTTTTTTCTTCAAGCTTAATTCAATCAGATTAAATACAATGGCCTGCTGTTTATGTGCGAAATATTTTCTTCTATTCTTCAATTTAATTATTTGGGTAAGATATTGAATTGTTTTTTTTTCTTCATAGATTATTTTCTTTCTAAATTTAGTTATCAGGTGGTGCTTTTCTTAGTTGTGGAATACTTGTTTTATATAAACGAGATTTACATGAATTATTTGCATTATTATCTTATGATTCACGTCTTGTACCATCATTTCTTAATGTTGGTTATGTATTAATTGGTGTTGGTGCACTTGTGTTTATTGTTGGTTTACTTGGTTGTTGTGGTTCTGTACGAGAATCTCGACTTTTACTTGGACTTGTAAGTAATTTTTGAAAAAAAAATATCTTTTTTTTGACTTTCTCTCTTTCTAAAACTAGTATGTATTTTTTATTATACTTGTCATGGGTGGAGAACTTGTTGTCGCAATGTATACGGTTCTATTAGGTGATGAATGGGATACAAAATTACCGAGTACATTAAAAAGACGTCTTCAAACCTATAATTATTCAACACCACATCAATTTGAATTTGATTTGGATACTGTTCATAAGCAGGTATTGATAGAGTTACATCTCATGATGCTGTTTGTTTAGATATTCATTGTTAAACTTTATCTAGGTTAGAAGTTTCCCCTTAAGTTAATTTTGAAATCGACGATTTCTACTTAGAACTAATTTTTGAGATACATCCAAGTAAATAAGATTTGCTTGCGTATTACTATGAATTCCAAATTCAAGAAAATCTACTGAACTGAATATGGACTTGAATATTTTAGTTTCAAAAAATTTTACTAATTGCATTATAGCCTCTCTATGAAATGGCAGTTTACGAGAGACGTACTCAGACGTTCAACCTCGTTTTGACTCATTCGACGGAGTAGATTAAGAAAAAAAGTTCAAAACAATAAAAATTCGTAGTCAATTGCGCAGAATCTTTCAAAAAAATCAAAAATTTCTGCTCTCGACAAATTTTTTTTGAAAAAATTCCCCAAGTTAAACTTCGACAATTTCCCCAAAAAACACAATCTTTCAAATATTTTCCTCCCCGTGCAGAGGCGTACGAGAAGATTCTGCACCTCTGCAATTGCACTAGAGTTATGTCTAATAATGTAATATTCATGTATCTATGAATATTAACTATAGAAAGTTCGAATCGTTTTTGATCTGTATCACAATATAATTTGTCAAATAAGGTACATAGATATTTAACTCTTTTTCTATTCTTGAATATCTCTTATGAATGATTATCGATAAAATATTAATTAGTATTTTATAATGTCAACATTCAATTTTTAATTTAGTTTGTTTGTTGTGGTATTGAGGGTCCATCCGATTTTTATGCTAATAATGATTATAAACTATATGGTAATCGTCTTCCTTCATCATGTTGTAATCGATTATTATTAAATGGTGTTTGTATTGAAGCTGATTCTTATCGATTAGGATGTTTTCAAATAATAAATGAATATGTACAATTTTATTCGAAATTAATTGTTGCTATTGGAATTGGTATTGCTGTATTTGAAGTAATAAATTTACAATGTTCTTGATTAAATAATATATATTTTAACTTGAATTCTTTCTTTCTTATGTTTAGTTAATTGCATTACTTATGGCTGTATGTGTATGTCGCAATACAAAAGATGAAGATGAATTTGATTAATAATAGAAATGTTTTTTCATGAAATAAATAAATATTCTTCAATTAGAAAAAATAATTTTTCCAGCAAGACCACTCATTATTTGTGTAGCTAGCAAAAGTAAACTAAATGCTATGGCATAGATATATGATGGCCAACCATTATGATGTATTAATCGAGAAGCTTCACACATAGCTAAAAGAATAGCTAAAGATGCAAGAAGATACGCACCCGATGCTAATAAATTCCAGTATTTCCAAAGATGTCTACGATAATTAATTTTTTTTAAATAAGAAAATGAATTATTTTACTTTAAAATCATTAATATTGATGTACATATACCAATAATAATAAAAATAAGACTAAAACAACTGATAGTACGTGATAGATAAAGTTGATCGTAGTTTGATGATGATCGAAAATAATCGGTACTACTTTCTATTTCCCAATTACGTGAAGATAAAGCTATACAAGCAAAAATTAAAGCGAATATACCAAGTAAAGCACCAGTAAATGCTACTAATCGATCGCAGCGATTCATTATATTAAAAGCGCCATTTTTGTTTCATGATGAAATCAATGGGATTGTTAAAATATTGATATTTGGAGATCGTATGCTTATACTATAAAATAAAATAATAAGCGATCACATTGTATTTTTGCAGTGACTAAAACAAAAAAATAATAGAGTAGAGAAATAAGCTAAAATTTCCATATTGATTTTAAATTATAATATAAATCAATATTATACATACCTTTTCTTTTTATTTACTTATATGAAATAAGTGTGATCGATCTAGATTTTAATAAAAATCGAATGAATGAATGACTTTTGTTTTTTGTGCACTATCACTTCATGCCTTATATTTCAACAAAAACTGACGTTTTTACTTAGACAATCGATTGTGTAATACTAATAAAAAAAAAGATCGAATTTAATTTGATGCATTTTAATATTCTGTTTTTGAAATTAACATTCAAGAGAAGGATTATTCATATTTATTTCAAAAATAATTATTCTAATCTCTCTTCATTCTCTCTCTCTTTCTGTTTCTTTTCGAGTAAATATTCATTTTTGAATACTTATTCATTCAATATATGAAATCTAGATGTGATAAGCGCCATAATAATAATACAGTATATCATTTCATTGATGATGACGATCAAATCAACATATAATATATATATATATATATGTTGTACATAAATGAAGCGAGCGAGAAAAAAATTTACATGAATAAAAAATCAGTACGAGGTCATATAATGTGATGATGACGGCAACAGTAGAAGAAATGGTAGTGTATGCATAATCAATTAGAAAAAAAAGGAAAAGAGACGAGACGAGACGAGACGAGAAAGCTACATATTTATATGACTCGACACTAGCAACGATTACAAACAACGGATATGGGTAAGCATTTTCTTTTGTTATTAAATTTTGAAGAAAATAAAAAAAGAGTAAATATTATTTCTGACAAAAATATCGTAAATTATTTTCTATCATATATGTATAGTACATTAGTGTAGGTAATGAAATAAGAAGAGAATGAATATATATATATTCAAATTCGAGTTTGATCTCATTAGCCACAATCTCCAAAGTTCTTTTTTTTCTTTTTCTCTCGCCGTGAACGTAACATGCTCGCATCTACTCATCGTTGAGAGGCGAACAGGAGCTCGTGTCCGCGCGCCCCGTTATGTATGCAAATAGTATGTATATTCATTTTATTGCATTCAGTTTATGATAATTCTTCTCTTTGCATCTCTCTCTCACTCTCCCTCTTCTCTTTTCGTCGTCACTTTCTCGAGTTTTCTCAACAAAAGCAATACGAAAGATGAAGAGGAATAAGAATGGCATTCTTTTATTCATCATCAGTTTCTCTCGAATCGTATGTATTTGAGGTAAGATATTTAAGACTAATATTATACTAAGTATGTCGATGTATTACAATGTGAGAAGTCTGTATCATTGAATTTGACTGAAGAGATATTTTGTTACATAATAGGATCTATAATAAATGTTCAGAAGTTTTTCATCGATCGCTATGAATGAATGTTCTATGATATTCCTTTAGAAAATATAAAGCAATCTATCAAATTGTGATATATAAGTTTTTTGCATGATTAATATAACATCAATTATGTTGTTAATGATAGTAAATTCGGCTAGATCTAACCTGTTACTTAATAGATGATTCAAGTTTATTTATTAGACGGATAAAATGAAAATCTCGTATATTCTTTTAAGATTTTAGTCTAAGCTTGTCTTTGATAGAATCATTTCTTAATATTTTTATCAATGATGTTAATTTTAGTATTGTAAATTCATGGTTTTTACGGAGTGAATCTTTTGAAAAACACGACAATATATTTCAATTCTTTTAAGTATTATTTATTGCTATGATTATATCGTAACCGGAAGGAAATAAAAGTGATTCTATGTAACATACATATGGATTGTATTTGAACGTTTCCGGTAACATCTTTTGAATAGATCGGAGAAGAAATAGAATCAATAAGGAACGATACAAGATGATTTAAAAATTTGATCAAATTGTCCATAGAAGGTTTTTCTGTTTTTAACTTATAAAATTTTATATCATACGAACTAATAGTTACTCGATGATGTAACACACTTAGCAAAAGTTGATTTTTACCTTAAAATAAAGAATATAAATCATAATAAACTTGCCGATCGGAATCTTTTTTGGAGAAAAAATCGCGTTTCTTTCTCACTTGAATTTTGCTATACAGAAAATAAATCATTTTTATATATTCATTTTAGAAGTACATCTACAAAATGTAACAACGGCTTTATAATATATTGACGACTCATCGTGCGGTGGTGACCTCTATCGATTAGCAATAATGACGATGACAGTTCGAAGTGAGTAATTTGACACAACTTATAAATGACGATGCTATGTGCAAATGAATGACTAGTAAATGGGTTTCATTCCATTAGTATTGACAACCACTTGCCACTTATATTAATAGTTCGTGTTCACTACCACGCACACACACGCATATCTATACACATATATATATATATATTCAAATGGCGGAACAACTCGTGCGTGTGTAAAACAAAAAAATAATAATGCCATCAATTGAAATTGATCTATTGCTTTAGTATTATAGATGGCAAAGAAGAGAATTCTTCTTTTTTTTTATTTTCTTATTGCTTGATTAGTTGTCATCATGTAAGCTAATAAGATTAAAAAAATGTATTTATAATGTCAGATGGTAGAGATCAAGAAAAGTTAAATGTAATTAAACATCATAGTTGTCTATTTTCAATAGAGTATTGTTTAAGAAAACATACGATCTATTCGAAGATTATGTGACTTACCAAAGGGTTATTCTAATTTAATTAAATATTACCAAGAATAAAGTATCATAAATAGCTTTTCTGTGAATGAACTTGAAGAGGTGCAAAAGATTTGAAATAGAGTTTTTATGGGCACAACTGATGACAATATTCCTTCACTCTGTAAAACTTTCATTTATTTATATCGTTAAATATTACAGTTCAAAGTTTTAGGTAGATATCTCATTTGAAAGAGTAAGTTAACGAAATAAGATTTATACTAGACACAACCTCCAATCATCGAGATGATCTAAAAACAAATAAATTGATTGGCCTTATCTCGCACTATAATTGCTCGATTATATTCTCATAGTCCAATCTGAATTGTTAGACGTTTTAACATGACATCAAGATGAACAACAAACAATTGATCATCTTATTTTCGAACGCTCTCTTTCTTTTTATATATTATATCAAGTAAATAAATCTCTCATATTACTTAACTTGAAATGCATTTAAACAACAAATTTCATGTAATATATATACATCAATTACTTAGAATGGAAGAAAAGAAAATTTAATATCTTCCTCACACATATCTATTCAATTAAAAAAACCCTAGACTTATTTCGATAAAGTCATTTATATATATGTATGTATGTCACGTTTTTATCTATCTACTCCTCCTCTTTCCATCCGGTCTCTTGATTGGACTCATCTGCTCTTCTAGAAAATGATTGATAGTCTTGTCTTGTATTTTTTTTTCTCTTTTCTTTATGTTCATCAACACATGCTTCGTTGATATTGTCGGCAGCTTATTTATATATATATATATATACGTATATGCTTGACTTTACTCTTCGTCTTACTGTCATGATCATCTCAAGACGAAACGAAATCCGATCGGTACTCATTGGCATGCAGCTTTTTTTTCCTTCTTTTTCAACATGAGCACATCAGTAAATAAAAAAAATCAAAGGAACCAATCGAAATGCATGCTTCATAAAATAGTTTATTAAATTTCATTGAAAACAAAAAAAATTTGTCAGTTTTTTTTAATAAAAAAAAAAAACGAAAGCCCCGAATGAGAAGTGTAGTATTGGCATATACGTTTTTTTCTTCTTTCTTTTCTCATATATATGTTGATGTAGATATTCAATGTGTGTCTATAATTCGATTAGAGTTCGCTTCACTAAATTTAAACTTAGAAATGTCAACAAGATGTGCGCAAGCCATAAAGAGAAATAGTGTATATACGTATCTAATAGAAATACGATCGATGCCGCTTGTTTGAAGACTAGAAAAAATAAAAATATGATCAAACGTTATATGGATACGCCAAGTGTGTAGAATAACATTAGCAATATTGTGTAGAATGAAACTTTTTCTTTTTCTTATTTCAATGAGACATACTGTCATCAAGCAGGAAGCAATGAAGATTTGCATATATGCAAAAAAAAACAGAAGACAGTAGATAACTGGATGATCACGCACTTGTTTGTCTGTAAAGAAAATAAGAATTCGAATTTTATTTGCTCAATATTGAATTAAAAATTCACGAGTGACAATTTTTTCGTCGTAACAATAGTCTCTTGTGACTTGGCACGCGCACACATTTGTGTATTGTTATGTTTCATTCATCCCTATTTGTTTAAAGGTGGGCAAGTGCCAAATGTTGATTATTCGAGTGGATGTGCGTGATGCTTTTCTTCTCTTTTTCTTATTTTATTTTCAAGGTGTCTACAGAAACAAATCTAAACAATAGAAAAGAAGCCGCGTTAAACATAGAAACCAGTGAAAATTTATATATATATATATATAGATTGGAAAGAAATCTAATATAAATCCATCATTAGAAACGAAATATAAGTGTGGAAAGGTCGTGTATATATACGTATTTATCAAGGTGCAAAAGGATTATTTTTCGATAAGAGAAGATTTGTAATTAAGCTACATTCACATATTGTATACTCAAAATCAATTCTCATGATTTATGTGTGAAGTATATAAATGTAAGAATAGAGATTTTAGTTGATAGATGGAGAAATGTGCAATGGTTTTTACAATAAAAAGATTGATATTTCAAGTGTCTTCGATCATTCGTAACATTACATCGAAGTTTAACTACTAATATGTATAATTGTACAGATAATAAATGAATAAATTCCTAGACGAAATCATTGATCATCTGTATTTGAATGTTATCCTTAACAACTGTATCAAATGATGACACAAAGAACAACTCGATTAGTTTAATTTCCCGTATCTCTGATCTTGACTAGCTATGCAGAAGAGGAAAAAAAACCAAGCTAATTTAATTCTATTAGTTGTATATATCTAGACTTGTCTAATTAGAATTGTTCGATCTCCAGCTGATATGACCATCTGCTATATGTTTGTATTTAACTATAGTTTTTTCTTTCTTTTTCTTTTTTTCTTTTTTTGTCTTTTCAATCGATCGATCGTTCGATAGTTGTGCGACACAGGAAATGTCTTGTGTACACACATACGATTAGATTCATCAATCACGCAATGGTAACGACGAAAAGCAAGCAAAGAAGAGAAAAAAAATCCGATTATTCTATCCAATAGAAAAATTTCAAGTTCCCACTTCTTCAATCAACCAACCGGATTCTTTTCTTTTCTCTTCACTTGTTGTGTTTTGTATGCATATATAGAGAAAAAAGAATCTATCTTGTCATCATCGGGCACACATAGAAGAAGAAGAAGAAGAAAAAAAACGAGAAGCAGGGAAGCGAAAGAGAGAGAAAAAAGACTCCTTGACAGAAGAAGCATCGGACGGCGGCAAATCTGAATTTCATTTGCATTAAAAACTGATTATTATTATCCACGCGAAACAGCAGTGCTACTGACCCTCATATTGATATTCAAATAATACAACCATTCATACTCGTGTTATTCTTTTTCTTTTTTGTTTCAAGCACTGATTTCAGTTTGTGCTAATTGAAATCTGATTATTAATTCAATTGATAGAATCATGGTGAGTTATAAATATATACATCTATTAAAATTCTTCATCCATAAAAGAACTAATTAGAGAAAGAAAACATAAAAACGAAATTATTTTTTTTTTTATTATAGTTTTTATCTTGTTAATATTTCCTATTAAATCATGTCAACATCACCATCATCAGTTGCTGCTGCTTATGCACTACATCATCATCATATACATACTCATCATCATATTCATCCATTTCATCATCAACATCATCTTGAAACATCAAATACATTCTTTTATCCACCTCCACCACCAGCATCATCAGATTCTTCATCAAATAATACAAATGATTTAATACTACAACATACAGATATTAAACCACCAAATCCATATTTATTTTCAAATACAAAAAGTGTTTCACCATCACCACCAAGTCCAACAAATAATGTTGCGACAGCATGGCCTGTTATTATGCAACATCATCCACATAAATCTATTGAAGATTATTGGAATTCAAATTCATCAAATTATTATCAACCATCCACCTATCATCATCATCCAAATTATATGACAAATCATCAATTTCTTCCATCATTAGATCATGAACATAATTTTCATTCAAATCAACCAGCAACATCATCAAATCAAGGTTTACTTGATGATAATGATTTAAATCTTTTACAATTACGTACAAATAATGATAATGATGATGATGAACAACAATTACATATTGATAATAATGATTTAAATCGTTTTTCGAAACAATTTAAACAACGTCGTATTAAACTTGGTTATACACAAGCTGATGTTGGTCTTGCACTTGGAAATCTTTATGGAAATGTTTTTAGTCAAACAACAATATGTCGTTTTGAAGCGTTACAATTAAGTTTTAAAAATATGTGTAAACTACGTCCATTATTAGCTAAATGGTTAGAAGATTCAGAATCACAAACAGGTACAACAAATTCAATGGAAAAAATAGCTGCAAGTGGACGAAAACGTAAAAAACGTACATCAATTGAAGTTAGTATAAAACAAGCACTTGAATTAGGTTTTGCTCGTAATCCCAAACCAGTTGCACAAGATATAACACAATTAGCTGATCAATTACAATTAGAAAAAGAAGTTGTTCGAGTATGGTTTTGTAATCGAAGACAAAAAGAAAAACGTGTTACACCACCATTAGGAAATGGTTCAGCATCAGCATCCAATAATAATCATCATCATCATCATTCTCAACATCATAATATAAAAAGTCCAAGTTCACCATCGACGCCGACAGATACGCGAGGAGACTATTATGATTATCATTATTCAACACATTTGTAACATTTTTTTTTCGAGTTTTTTTTCACTTGTTACACACTTTACACAGTGTTTCTTTCTTTCTTCTTCTTTTTTCTCTCTATTTTGTGTGATATTGTCAGCAAAATAAAAAAATCTAACATACAATCTATGAATTTACAATACTCACCTCGATCATGTTGATAGACAAGTGACAAGAAAAGAAAGTCAACAGATCATTAAGAAAGGAAGGATTCAACGATTGCCGCTTTACTATGATCTGACGGTAGAGAGAAAGGGATTTAGAGTAAGTAAAGCTAATCAAATGGGAGACCAGATGGTTGAATCAGCTGCATACACTTTTTTTTCACTGTCTCTCTCTCTTGTGAGTGTTGTCTTACGATGAGTCTATAATGAAAATGTTACTTCGTGCACAATGTCCCTATGGTGTATATATTGATGCAAGCGCATCCATATTATATTTGCATCTCAATCACTGTGTCGCTTGTCTACTTCTATCGACATATGGTGATGATCTCTCGCGCGTATAAATCAAACAAAAAATTGACATTCATATGTGATATTTTTCTGTTATTCATAATCTGGTGAGAGAGACACACAAAAAAAAAGAAGTATCGTCACTTTTTTTCGATTCCAATATATTCAATTGGAATATAACCGACGATACACTTGTTTAAAACGTATACATACAATCTCTTTGAATTAAAGTCTGTTCCGGTTCCGCTGTCTTATTTTTTAAAGAAATTACATATATTAATATAATACTTTTGCTTCTTCTTCTTCTTAAAACAAGTTGAACAATTGCCGACAATATTTTTCTAAGGAGGAAGTAGATAGCATGAGAATGTGAGAGAAAGATCAAGAGTTATACTGTGTTAGAACATATATAGAAACGGATAATATTTCAAAAATTAAATAAAAGAGACTACATTCGAATAATTAGCACATAATCTAGATATTTATATCTTATTAGTATATTCTAGAGAATATTCTGATATCCTAAACATCCTCGAAGCGACCTAAGTGTTCAGTATTTTTTTAATAATTTAGTACTAAGGGCAAAAGTTATTTGAGGTGAATGATCATTCTTTATTTTATACCACTGAATGAATTCGACATAATTGACTTGCAGTAGATAGTGTATTATTTGCATATTTCAATGCTGTTGAATAAATTAAATCGAGATTTTGTATGGCTAGTTTAATTCATGATCTAGGGTTTACTCAGGTTGTTTATATATTAATATTTGATGAATGTTTATTAGAAGATAACGAAAATAGAGAACGATATATGAACCTGGAAAAACCTTGAGGTTTTTTTTGATAAATAATTTTCTTAAAACTAATGAAACACGCAATCAATTGATTAAATCATGAAATGATCTTTGAATAATTTAGATTTCACTCTATAATCCCAAACTTGTTCATAATGCATCAGTTAGAGTAAGAATAATAAGAAACACATTCTAAAATCAAAACTTTGTTCTTATAAATCCGTTTCAAGTGCATATTTAATAGAACAATTTCGTATAAATAGTACATTTTTTTTGTCAAATCAATAGAGGGCAGACATGTCTTGATTGAAAGGAACAATTATTTTCAAATACTTATTTTATAATAATTCTCTTCAACTATTTTTCATCTATTATTTTCATATAGCTTCGTACTATAGTCGATCGAACTCTAATTTGTTCATTCTGTTGAACCAATCAAGCATTTGATGAATCATAAAATCCATATAGCAACCTAAAGTATTTTATTTGCAAAAAACATCGTACAAGAAATGTATAGGAAGTTAATATAAAAGTCATAATGAGTGCAACAACATCCGAAAATCCTGATCTTTTTACATCTGTATACAAACATTTTCGTCGTCTTTCTGATACTGAATGTTATACTGAAGCATATTCAATAGTGAATCATCCAACAGTTTTTCAACAGTGTCCGATAACAATTTCAATAGATTTAGATCCATCTTTAGGATTACAACCGATTTCAAATTGGTCTCTTTATTCATGTAAATTTTGTGATGGTCTTTATTTTCTTTCTAATCCATTTACATCTACTGGACAACGTCAATGGATTGATCGATGTATAAATATTTATGCTAGACAAACTAAAACTAGTGTTGGTGATAATAGTAATAATGAAAATTTATCTCGTATACGTTGGGCTACACTTGGTTATCATTATGATTGGACAAATAAAATATATAAACAAGATGATCATACAAAAATGCCTGATGAACTTGCACAATTATGTAAAATAATTATGCAAGTTATATCTTCTAGTACAGGTATAAAAGAAATATTTTATATTTATCTTTCTATAAATTAAAATCAATTTTATTAGGTTGTTCAATGATGAATGCTGAAGCAGCTATTGTTAATTATTATCATATGAATTCAACATTATGTGCACATACAGATCATTCAGAATATGATGCATTAACTAAACCTCTTATATCATTATCATTTGGTAATGCAGCTGTATTTCTTATTGGTGGTCAAACAAAAACAGAATGTAAACCATCACCAATACTACTACGTTCGGGTGATATTATACTTATGACAGGATCAAGTCGTCTTTGTTTTCATGCAGTTCCTCGTATACTTTCTGATCCATTATTAAATGATATTTTATATAAAAATATTGATGATAATGATGAAGTTTGTTGGAGCTATATTCATGATAAGCGTATCAATGTTAATGTACGACAAGTCTATTCTTAACTATAAGAGACATAAGAAAATAAAGAGAAAAGAAAAAAAGAAATAAGGAACAAAGGTATGCATGGCATGTGGTTTCTTGCGTAGCAGAAAAAAAACACGAAGAAAAAAAGAATGATTGGTTCTATTCCTCTTATATATATATATATTTCTTGTCTCGATAATGTCAAACACGCGTCTCTGTCACTGCTGTTTTTCGGCAATGAAAAAAAAAAAGAAAAAACAAGAACGAAATATATATATAGTTATAAAATATACGAAAAATTGTAATTGAAGACTCTTGTAAAGTATATTATTAAATCAAACGATTAATTATTATTCAGGTATAATTAACATAAAAGATAAAAGAAAAAAAAACGAGTATCAACAAGAAAGAATACCTTGAATATATAGATGTGAGTTGATTTTTTTATTATTCGTTTCTTTTTTAGATAGACTATGGGTATATTCATAAACGAATGTCTTTATCAATGACAGATTTCGATAAACTATAGATTGTACGAAAAATGAAATGAAAAGTGTGGGTGTGGTGTGGGTGTGGTGTGGTGTGGGTGGGTGGGTGGGTGTGGGTGACGGTGAGTGAGGTTGTGGACGTGGGTGGGTGAGGGTATGGGTGCGGGCGAAAGTGGGTGAGGATGTGGGTGGGTGAGGGTATGGGTGCGGGTGTGGGTGGCTGTGAATGAGGATGCACTTTACTTTTCGCATTCACACGCACACCCTTCTCGTATTTGAATTCATTTTTTTATCGAAAATAAAAATTTCGTTTTTGAAAACGAAAACGAAAACGAATTTATTTCGACGTCTTTGTTAAACATTAGCTGTAGTAATAACAGGTGCTTTGTAGTTCTTTTTAACAATGCCTGTTTTTAGTAGTAAGAAAAAATCTGATGAATATTGTTGTAAAATATTTACTATGGATGCTGAATTGCAGTTTACTGTTGAGGTGAGTAATTTTTGTTTTATTTGATTATTATAATATATTTACTTATTATTTAGGCAACAGCAAAAGGTCATACATTATTTTCACTTGTTTGTCAAACAATTGGTCTAAGAGAGCATTGGTATTTTGGTCTGAAATTTCTTGATAAAATTACTAATGAATGGACATGGTTACAAATGAACAAAACAGTATGTTATATAAAATTTTAATTTGTCTATAATAAAATCAATCAATTAATTTCTTTTAGATACTTTCTCAACCATTACATATTTTATCGAATACAATTTTATCTAAACGACCTGATTCACCTAATACATCAGATAATTTTAAACCTCATCTTCTTCGGTCTCCTCCAACATCTGCATCAAATTCAACATTAAGTCTTCCATCATCACTTTCTAGTGGTGGTCAACAATATCCAAAAGGCACTTTAGAATTATATTTTGTTGTGAAGTTTTATCCTGAGGATATAACTAATGAACTTATACAAGATATAACTCGACATCTTTTTTATCTTCAAGTTAAACAAGATATTCTTAATATGGATATTTATTGTCCACCCGATACGGCTGCTCATCTGGCATCACTTGCACTTCAAGCTAAAGTAATTTGAATTAATAATAATAATCAAAAAAATATTCTTTTTTCTTTTGCTAGTTTTCTGATTATGATCAAATTATTTCATCATCTGAACCATTTAATTTAGAAAGTGAAGCTTTATTACCATTATCTTGTTTTCAAAAAATTGAATTATCACGTACAGATTGGTTCGATCGTATAATTGCTCTATGGCGTACACATGCATCATTAACACGAGATGAATCCGAAATGGCTTATTTGAAACATGCACAAGATTTAGATATGTTTGGTTTATCATTTTTTGAAATATCAAAAATGCAAGGTGGAAATAAATCGAATACATTATCACAACAACAGTCAGATCAACCATCAATTGCTGCTGAACTTTGGCTTGGTATTGATTCATTAGGAATTCGTTTTTATAAAAAAAATAAATTAAGACCAGAAGTTTTCTTTTCTTGGTGTGATATTAAATCTGTTACAGCTCATGATAAAAAGGTTATACTAAATATGGCTGGTGATAAACATGCAACATTTGCATTTTATTCTGCGAAATCTTCTGTGAGCAAAGAGGTAAATTACCAATAGATAAAAATTTCTTTGTTTTTTTATCTAGTTTTGCTAATTTAAGTATTTTATTTATTTAGATACTTGATTTAGCAACTGGTAACCATGAATTATATATGAGACGTCGACGTGAAGAATCGATTGAAATACAACAGATGAGATATTTCGAAGAACAACAAAAAAAAGTATGTTTAATTATGAATTGAGTTTATTTTCGAAAAAAATTTTTTTCTCTATCGATAGAGTTATTTTCTTATTAAAATCTGACTACAGAAGCCTTATAAGAGTTTTGTTGTTGTTATTTATTAATCAAAATCTATCGGAATGTCAATGCCAATTATGTTTAAAGAAAGAAAAAGAAAGCCTTCAAATGGTTTCATTTATTTACAATGCTAACATAAAATTCCAAAATGCATTAAATTTTTTTCCAATTTTTTAAACTAATTTTTTTTGCAAAGGTCACAACAGTGCATTTGCCAATTGGTAAGCAGTATGAAATATTGTAGCAGTCTATTTAATAATAGATAATTGCATTTTATTTCGAATCGACTTATATTTTTAACTGAGCGATAATTATACAGAATAGGCAATCTTTTATTTACTTTGAAGGAGTGAATGTAGATTGCCATAGGTATGGGTGTGGATATTTGAAAAAAAGACAAACATTTACATTCTAGCCAACGAAAATATTTACTCACGCCTATAATCACGGCCTCTCCTACGATTCAGACCGCCACGGTTGCCCATAACCACATTCTCAAGAATATAAAATTCCTCAAATAAATATTAGCTTTTCGAACATATTGTACCATGGCATAAGAGTATATATAGACCAGTGGCGGATTTAGGAGGGGAGGGGGTCGCTCCCACCCTTCTGAATTTTTTTTTGCAGCAAAAATGAACGAAAAAATAGCTTTTAGCCAAAATCGCCCCTCCCCTTCCTAGATCCGCCACTGATATAGACTATCTATTCATTTTTCAATAAATATAGATATCATATAAATAATTATATTCGAAATAAAATAAGGATATTGATTGTCCTGGTTTTTAGATACTACCCCTTTTTCATTCGAACAGAAAATACATTATACGAAAATTCCATATAATAAAGATTAATTTGCACAGCGGGATTTTATTTTTGTATTTATTTAGGAAAAACTTCGTATATTTGCGCGAGAACGCCAATTACGTTTACAAGCTGAAAAAGAACGCGATGAAATTGAACGTAAATTTATTGAATATCAACAGCAAATGAAAGAAATTCATGATACGTTGGTTTGTTAATATAATTGATTAATTTTTCTTATTAAAATTATATTTATTTTTTGTTAGCTTAAATATCAAGAAGCTGCTGAATTATTAGCACGTAAAGCACATATAAGTAGTGAAGAAGCTCGATTACAAGCTGAAAAAGCAATAGAAATTGAAACTCAACTTGAACGATGTAAATATGAAATGAATCGAGTAAGTTTTTCTTAATTATTTTACTATTGAAAATAATTTTTTTCATCAAATAGAATGAAGAAGAAAAACGACTTTATGCTCGACAAATTAGTGAATGTGAACAAATTATTTCTACATTAGTAAATGATTCAGTAAAAAAGTAAGTCTATTTTTCTGAATCTGTTTTTGTTTTAACCTGAGCAGTAGTGCTGCTTATTATTCTTGTCGTTCTGGCGAAAGTTCTTTTCTTTCATCTACTATTGAACAACGGTTAGTTCGTTAACAAAAAGGAAAATGGGAACTAATATAAATAACAAAAAAATCTTATATTTCATCTTTTAATTTCAAATATTTTTTTATAGTCGAAACGAAGCAGAAGAATTAAAATTAGAAGTTGCAAAATGGCGTGTAGCTGAAGCAGCTGCAAGAGAAAAATTACTTTCTATTACACAATTGAATCAATCAATTGCTGTTTCAACTGCTGCACAACATGCACAACATAATCTCGCACAATCATCACCAAGAACAATATCACCACCACCTGTAAAATTTATTTCTTCTTCGTAAAATTCATATAAACTTTGTTTTTCTTTTGAAGTATCGTCCAATGCATAGAGTTCAAGAGCCAAATCCAAATGATGAACGGTTAGTTTAAAAAAACAAAGAAGATTGCATTATTAAATATATTATTTTTGTTTAAAGAGCTTATTTAATTGAAAAACAAAGTAAACAAGCACAATTAGCTTTACAATTACAAGATTTAAAAAATGTAATTCAATCAAAAACAATTGAAGGACAAAAAACACAATTAGATATGGATTATGAACAAAATTTAGCTGTTGGAGATAATAAATATTCCACTATACAAAAAGCAAGTTCGGGTACGGCTTCTAAACGTATGGCTATGTTACAAGATTTGTAATTATGTATTTATTGACATCTAAAATATTTTTATTTTTTATTATCGTTGAAACAAAAAATAATAATAATAATAATAATAATAATAATTAAAAATGACAGTGAGAATGTTTTTTAGAAATATATTTTCATTGTCTTCGGTTAAATTGAATTATCTATAACAAGACATATTTTTATTCCGAAAATGAATGAATAAATATTGTATCAGACTATTATATATATATAACAAATTCAAAGAAAACTTTGTTAAATTAATCATTATTTGAATACGATTTTGTTATTTTCTATATAAATAATGAACAAGAATGTTCTCGACAGTTTGATTATAATTTAATTACTTTTATTGATGCCAACAATGTTTACCGATTAAAAGATACATTATAGTTTTTTTGCATTTAATGCCACAGTTAATACTAAGCCGCCATCTTCGGTACTCGACATATTGATAATTACATGTATAGTGAGAGAGAAGTTCTAGATCAACTCTTTAATTCAACAATTATCTTTTGATACTGAGTATAGATAATTTAAATCAAATCAATTTTGTTTCACTGTTTGTAGTAGAACATCTTCCCCAGCCTTCAAACTTTAGAAATCGGGCTCAACCCTCAAGAGCAGATCTAACAATAATCAGAAGTCGTGATCAAAGTTCAATGATTACGTTTTCTTAGTAATCATAGTGAATGTGTGAATTGCGCATTTTACACTCAAAGGGACTGAATTGACAAGTTTATTTTATTACATAATGAAGGTTTAACCTCATTATAAACACTTTTATTTTAAATAAAAACAAATAGAACCATTATATATTATGTAGATTCATTATAGAAGTATTAACATAGTTCAGAATTAGATAAACTTAATGGAATATTATATACGCATGAATAAAAATAAAAATAAAATAATACCTTGATTACATAAAAGTTACAATTGAGAGTTATAGTAAAATACTAAGTGGCTCCAAAACTTTGAAGTAATGCATCTTTAATATTTTCATTAAGATTAGCAAATTTTTGTTCATTTGTTTGCTCTATACGTATCAAGAAGCAAACTGAATCGTCATGTATATATTGACTTGATGCTCCGTGAAGTACATTTTTATCAATAAAATTGTCAAAGCCAACACCTGTATTAACAGTATCTTCATTAACAGTGCAGCTTTTAATAATATGTTGTAATCGACGATTTTTACTTCGATCAACTAAAATAAATTTAATAATACCGCAAAAAGGATTAAAAATTGGAAAATTCAGATGGATCTTTAATGATATAGACTTTAGATTCGTTTCTCCATTTAAATAAACCCGACATCGTAGTCGATGACCACGATCCGCACATGTTTGAAAGTATGGAGAATCAATATACGGTTGCTTTCCACAAATTGCATCATCTATTTTTTTTGAAATTCCATCAATACGCCATACAAGATTACCATCTGTTGAAATAGGCATCTCATTTAATTGAGTTTGAAGGAGAGTATATGGATTCCAAGAATGTTGAACATTCTAAAATTAGTATATTTTTATAAAACAATATATATTAAAGTAATCATTACCGTATTTCCATCAGCAGATAATGAATTTTCTTCTTGTTGACTTTCTGTGTAATTTGATACATCTTCATTTTCCTCTGATGAATCGGTTAAACTTAGATCATCATTTGTCTTCTTTTCATTTAATTCAGACTGAGTTAAAAGTGATTGACGCTTGAAGTTACAATCTGAATTTCTGTCCGTATCTAGAATTACTTTTTTTAAAAATATATTAATCATATCTGATATTATAATGTAAATATAGTTAGGAGAACATGAAAGCATTATTAGATCTTACTTGAATTTATAGTTAGTGAACCATTTACTGTAGTAGCATTATCCGATTCTGTTAATTCAAAATTTTCAACAATGTGATCTGTTAATCGTTTCATACATCGAGGATAATTATTTAATAATGCATTTTCTGAAGGTACAAGCTCATTAATTTGAAGTGGATTTATTGCAAGATCTATCAGAGCTGTTTCATGATTCAGTTTTAGCGAGTAGAAAAAATTAATAATACTTTTTATATGTACTTCGCGTGTATAATGCTCAATTAGTGAATTCCTTGGAATCTAAAAAGAAATATGTCTGATATCAAATGATGGAATTTAATAAGTATACCGAATGTTTACAACCCCACGTATGAAGTACACATCGAGTCATTTCTGTTGGATCGTCTTCGTTCATTTCTTGTTGGCTCATTCTACGCGTGAAATTAGTCTAAATTAGTTTTTAATGTATATTAGTATTGACAAAATCTGTATCTATATATATGTCGTGCCGAAGTTATAACCTCGGCACAGAGTGTAACTTCGGCACGATATATACATCGAATATATATGAAGGGTAGAAGAAAAAAGAAATTTCAAATATTAGTCAAGAAATAATGAATCATACTATATATTAGAAATTGAGTTGGAATCCCTTTGTAATTTCTATATTTTCTTCTTACTTCCCACCTTATGATTATATCATGTATGCATGGCATTACACATTATGTATCTGAAATTATCTAAAAGTTTCTGAGATATTTTCGATAAGCGGACGTGCTTTTAGTATAATTTGTGGTTGATGAGGAATTGAAAATTTTGAAATTTGCTCTGAGTGAAAATCTAAACATACCTCTTCGATCTGAAAGGTTCTGGACCAATATCGGGTACCTTCGTTAGTGAATTGCAGAGAAAGAAAAACGAACAATGTAACTATTTCTTTTCTCTTGCTCTTAATTATATTTGTGAGATAGTGGAATAAACCATCTCATATGACAGAGTATGATAATGTAATTGTCGATATCTTGAGGGGTGTGGATGGGTGTGTCATGATTTTTTTCCTTCCTGTTATGGTTTTATCCGATGCAACCACATGTATAGCTATCGTTATGTATATTTGTTATGTATATATATCTTCATATATCTTTTCATCTTTCGTTCTCTCTATCTGTTGTTTCTCTCTTTTTCTTCTTCAAGAAAGATACCTTTTCCAAAGATCGTATTTTATTGAATATCAAGACATGGCAGCAATAGTCATCAAATGATTACTCATGTAAGATCGATAAAATTATTGTTTATACTTGGAATAAACTAACTTGTTTTTATATATGTGAATCTAATATGGCATTATAATTTGTTTGTTAAATAAATTTAATATAAAAATAAACATAAAAATAATAAATGAGTATGATTAGAGATAAAAAAGATAAATACAGTGAAAGCAATAACAATATTAATAAAAAATCTGGTAACAAAAAAATAATTCCATTGATAATTATCGATTCTATGAAATTTCGAGATAAAGAATTTCGCCATCTAAATTTTGACAATGTCCAAATTGTAGTAGAATTTGGACAACGTTGTCGAATGTCTACAATTGTCCAAATTCTTACGTGTTTACGACAAGTTTTTTTGTTGGGAATTTTCTTGTTGATTTTCCAACAGAATGAGGGTGTGGGTGTTAAAGTATATGACGAACAAGCTCAACGCGCACCTCCACCTCCACATATACACCCTTCACACCCACACCCACACCCACACCCACCCACACCCTAATGAATTAATACTTAGATGAAGTTGTTTGATAGAATATTGATCAGTTGGATCTTCTTTAGTAATGGATGCATCAAGCCAAATTAAAATAGCTTCAGTGTTCGTCAATGTATCCAAGTTACAAGTTTGCGATGATGAATAATCGGAGATTTCTTTCGTAATACGTCACTGCTTAACGGACATTTATTTTTATTTTTATATTTACTATGTAACTGTAAGAATGTAAATGAGTGCATGCTGTCTCGATTATACACCTGAAATATACAGAACCTTTCATTCTTCTCAAATAAAAATTCTTTTTATATATACGACAGCAAACACTTCATCTACTGGATGCTGAAAATTTGTTTTCTGTGTGCACCCATAGCTTATTATTCTTGTACATTCAGTTCGTCTTAATAAAACACAACATTACAAATATCATGCGTTTCTTAATATGTGTTGATAAGAATATTTGCGAGATGTGTTGTTATATGACAGTATAACTGATAATAATATATGATATAAAAAATCATAGATTTCTATCGATTATTTTCTTTAACAAACTGTATCTGATCCGCTTGTTTTTACTATATGTGATTTTGACGTACATCAGATCATTTTTTGAACGAGTATAATGACATATAAATTACTACTAAATATGATTATAATCCTTGTTTGTATTCTATCAAATGTATTTTGCCCTTTACACTAAGTTGTTAAATCTAATAATATTACGCAAATTTTGTCTATTATTTGATTTAATATGTGATACACTTAAAATGAAAACTAAACTACCGGATGTTTCATCTTATTTTTTTAATCATTCAATTCTATTAGTATATATTGAAAAAAAGTACTCATTATGTTTATTTTAGAATATTTCAATAGTATCCAGCGTCCTCTATATATTGAAATTTTTGTTTCTAACGTTCGTCGCCAAGTAATGTTCGATGTAAATGAAAAGAATTTTGAAATAGCATACACCTATCTAAAGAACAAAAAGGATGTTTGACGATCCACGTACAAAAGCTCGAACTTTTCTTGAATCTTCTTCTATCGTATCAGAACTTGAAGATGTTCTCAATCTTCTTATTGATGAAAAACCAGATGATCTACATGGTTTTCTTGTAAGCTAAGATATTTTTTTGTATTTGAATTATTTTTCCAATTTTTTTATATCTTCAGGCAAATCATTTTCTTCATCAGAGTAAACAACCGCAAATTGCTTCTTTGATTTTAAAAAGACTAACAGGTCCAGCTGGAGAGCCAGCTGTACATATTGATCTTACAGTTGCACTTAGAAATCGTAGTCAGGTAAAAATGACCCAAATATAAAAAAATTCATTTCTTATTGTTTTCTAATTTAAAACTTTTTATATAGCGATATAATGGGTTAACAGTAAATTTATCATCTGGTAAATTAAATGCGCAGACAATGAAAGATTATGAAACATTTGGTAATTATGAAAAAATTGAAATTTAAACATTTTTTCGTTTGTTTATTTTAGTTAATTCACCATCATTAGCAACAATATTTAATCGAGTTGATTTATTTGATCATACAACTATTGATGAACTTCTTGCGTATTGATTTGTTCTTTTTTTCACCTAATTCTTATACTATTGTTAAATTTATGTAGAAATTTCCGGTCTGAACATGTTCATGAAGTGCCAAAAGTGCCAAAAGTAACAGCACCCCTTGAACCTGAAAGTTCAACTAGTGAAATTATAGCTGAAGTTTCAACATTAAAATTACCTGCAACCAAACAAAAACCTGTTGTGAGTCCTGCAGTAGTAGTTAAAACAGGTGGTGCGCCGCCACCAAGTCAAAAAAGGTTAGTTACATATATGGGGTTGATTTAAAATATTTTATTAAATATTTCGTAGAACAACTAAAGAAATTCAACCAGTTGAAGTTATTCCCGATGAACCTGAGCCATCATCATTCGCTGGTCAACTATTAATTACAGGAATATCATTAGCTTGCCGTTTAATAACTGCTGAAATACAACAATCAAATTTATATCGTCTCATTCAACTTCCATCTGTTACAAATCCTGCTATACCATTACCGATTATACCTATTCTTCAAAGTGGGCCTACATATCCCGGCAAACAATCAATTGTTAAGTATTATATGCTTATACCAACTCCCGATGTGGTTCATAATGAAGAGGTAGATGACTTTGATATGTTTCATTTTTTTTTTTTAAAAGTTTGCATAATATAGTGGATATTTAAATTACACAGTATCATCCAAAATTTACGTGATTCATTAACAACTGCTAAAGGAGCGATTGTATGTTATATAAAAATAATATAATTTTTTCTTATTTTTTTCGATGTTCTTAGCTTCAAGCAGGTTATTCCACTGATGATGGATGTCTTGTTTACTCAATGGATAAACCCGAACAAGGACTTGATATACTTCAAAATGCTGTGAATACTGTATGTGGTACTAAAGAACATTGGTTTGATTATGGTATACAAATGGGACCTTATGAAGCATATGATTATGTAAAAATTTTTGAACAGGAAAACATCATTCAATTTTAAATCTTATTATTTTAGACAAATGGTGTATATGAAACCATGGCAGGTGTAACAAAATCACCCGATGAATTAGCTGATACTTATACTGAATGGATTAATGCTTATCCACGTTGTATTATGATCATTGATCCTTTTCGACATGCTGTAAAATTTCCTTTGTTTTTTCTTTTTAATTAATGTATTATAAGAAATGTATATACATATATATATATCTATTTAGGATAAACCTGCATTATCTCGTTTATGTCATCGAGTATCAAATAGATGCTATGTTACTTCAACTGATACACGTCGTTATCAATATAATGATGATAATGATACAACTAATTGTCATTTAATAAATTTAGATAATGCTCCAACAGTAACTGAATTGATACAACGTGTAAATACACTTCGTGGTAAATGATTTAATTAAAAAATAAATATGCAAATCTTATTTTCTATAGAAACTCATGATTATGCTTTGGGATTATTTGAACGAGATCATCATGAAGTTGCACAAGTTCATTTAGCTGATCTTGTATACAAGAAATATTTCATTTTTATTTATTTTATTTTATTTTCTATAGGCTGTTGGTTTTGGTTGTCGTTTTCTCAAACTTCCTGGTCTTCTTTCTTTAGGCGGTCAAACAACATCTGTTATTCTTCAACGTCTTTCTATAATTCGTGATGAACTTCAAATGAATGATTGTGAACAATCTGCACGTCCTAAACAACATGAATTTATTCATATTCGATCAGCACTCGATATACCGGATTTAGAAATGCCACCAACTTCTACGAATACAAAAAATAAAGACAAAAAAAAACGACCTTAATTTAGATTGTAAAGAAAGAATAAAGAGAAAAAAAACACAGAGAAAAAAAAACCCGAAATTGAGCGGTATGTGTCTGTATGCATTTTGTTATCTTTAAGTATAAAGATTAGTATGTGTGCGAAATATGATAGTAACTTGGTAAGAGCACAAAAAAAGTTGATTCTAGTTTTTTTTTGTCGTTCTTTTTCTTATTCATTCATTTGTTGGTCGAATGATAAACGAAGAAATGACAACAAGAGGTTAGTATTGTAATAATATTTTTATTAAAAACAGATTTCAATGGTTTGAAACAAATATTCATTTTTGATTTATGTAACTTGAATATAAACAATGGAATGTATAGAATGCAAATTTTGTTACTATTCGTTGGTATTTTTATAATTATAATTCATTTTATTAACAGGTTACATATTCAAGAGAGAACTGAATTTTCATTTGGTATTTGTTGGAAGGTTTTATAAAGATACCTTGTGAGAAAAATCTTCAGATTAACTATTGAGATTTCAGTCTTTCTTATTTGAAAAAACAGATCGATCTTAGTCCTCTATGTATATGATATTCCTGATTTCTCAGATATATTTACGGTAAAATATCCAATATACTTAATATAATACCATTATCTATTAGGATATGTGATATATCGTAAGATTTCGATTTTCTAATTGTCTTTTTTAGTACAAACAACTTCAGGGGGCAAACCATCAACGTTGGTGAGTGTTGTCATTTTTTCTTTCTTTTCAAATATATTGAACTAAGTAGATATACACAGGATGTTGATTATGCTGCAGCCGAAATTCTTGCTATCAATGCCTGCCATTATGTTCGTTTTGCTCAAGACAAACCAGTCTTAAAGTAAATCAATTAACTAATTAAATAGTTTTCGAAATAATTTCTATTTAGATTGTATAACTTTTATTATTCAATCTATTGGTATTGGATAGTATGGTTTGCTGATGTTGCTTTACTTATATTACCTTGTATTGAGCGACCAGCTTATTTTACGTCAGTACCTACATGGGTTGCATTGATTTTTGAGATCCTTGCTTTATCCATACTTCTTGCATCGTTTATAATATCAATGCATTTACAAAATAAACGAAAATTATTACACGAAGCGGTTTATCCATATGTATTTTCAGTCGTTTTTATTGTAAATATAAATTGCAATTTATTGATAGATTTTCTTAAAATAATTAATTATATCTATAGTTATCAATTATTGATATGATTATTTATTATATATTAATATCAAATACTCATCGATATATTCGATGGTCACGACCACTTCGTGTTCTTTTTCCATTCGCATTACAAACTGGTCAAAATGTATGAATAAATTCACTTATTTGTTTTTTATTAATATTTTTTGTAAATAGATTCGTCGTGTTATACGAAATATTCTACGAACATTACCAAACATAGCCAATGTTATGTTTCTTTTCTTACTTTCAGTATTAACATTTACTCTACTCGGTGTTGGTATTTTAAAAAATAAGTAAAAGTTTCAAATAGATTTTTCTGCATTCATCAATATTTGCTTTTTAATTAGAAAACTAACATATCCAAATGGAAATGAATATTTTACATATTATCTTGATACAGCTTGGGATTTATATGTACTTACAACAACAGCAAATAATCCAGATGTTATGTAAGATATATTCATATTCTTCTATAATAACTGACATGAAAATTTTACTAATAAAATAGGATGCCAGCATTTAATAATAGTATACTATATGTGATTTTTTTTATGGCTTATCTATTAGTCAATCTATATTTATTCATGAATTTACTTTTGGCTGTTATTTTTTCCAATTATAAACAACAATTACAGGAAGAACAACAAGTAATTCGTAAACGTCAATTAGATACTGTTCTGGTTATATTTGAACGTTTATCATCGGATAGTTCAGCGAATCGTATATCCTATGAAACTTATACTCGTTTAATGCATGCTATTAAATCTGATATTACAGATAATATAGTAGAAGCTTATTGGAAAACATTAAATATTCCTAATAATGAAGATGGATTAAGTATGAACAAAAAAATATTTAATAAAATCGAATATTTTTTTATTTAAATAGGTTTAACAAAATTTACTGAATTATTATTTAATCTTAATTTTGATTTGAGACAACGAAGTTCTGAACAAACAATTCTTCAAAAAAAATGTCCATCGATATATAATTCGAAACCAAGTCGAGTTATTATTGATTTTGTTAATACCGGGTAAGACATTATTTATATTTATTACGAAAAAAAGACTCGAAATATTTTCTAGTCTTTTTCGAGCTATTATCAATTTATTAATTATTGCAAATGCTATATGTTTAGCAGCAAGTTATAATGATTTAGAATGGTTCTTTTTAGCTTCATTTGTTGTTGAAGCTCTATTAAAAATGTATGCAATTGGTGTAAAAGAATATTTCCATCATCGATGGAATATTTTTGATTTTACAATTGTGTTTGTATCAACAACTTATAGTCTTCTAGCAGCTTTTGTTACAAATTGTAGATATATATTCATACATATATATCTAAATCAAAGAATTTTTATTTATTTTAGTAAGCCTTAATAAAGATGTTCTCGATGCAATTTTAGTTATTCGTATATTACGTCTTGTTAAACTTGTTGGAAATATTGAAAGGTATGTTTTTTGTTGTTGTATAGAATTCATTCAATAGAAAAAATATTTTCTTTTAGATTTAAAGTTATTTTTGGAACATTTTCAAAAGTTATACCAACATTGATAACTTATCTTCGAGTTATGTTTGTAGGTGAAAATTAAATAAAATTTATATTTTCAAAAACATCTTTTCCTCTATTTATAGATGACTTATTATATATTTGCAATGATTGGTAATTATTTTAAATAAAAATAACAATTTCATTTTTTCTATTATTATAGGGATGGAAATATTTCAATATAGAATATCTTATATAGATGCAAATACAACATTAGCTTTAGCTTGTAATGATACTCGACTTATTAATTCAGAATTTGCTCGGTAATATTATGAAAAATACTTCCAATAGGAAAATGTTTTTGTATGTTTAGAAGTCAATATTGTCGAAATAATTTTAATGATTATTTTTCATCATTGATTGTTCTTTTTGAATTAACTGTTGTTAATCAATGGCATGGTAAGAAAATTGAATAAATTATTGACTTTTATCATTTTTATTTTACAGTATTGGCGTCTGGTTTTGTTTTGGTGACAACGAAAGTGGCACGTCTTTTCTTTCTTGCGTTTCATTTAAATGCTGTTATTGTAGTACTCAAGTAAAATTTTATGAATATATATTTTTTTCTAATTCACAATTATTTTTAGTATATTTACTGCTTTTGTTATTGATTCATTTCTTAATCAGTATATATTATCACAAAGTAAAAAATTTCCTTGGGTTGAACAAGAAAATATTATTGCGGAAAGATTGACAGAACAAGGTTATCGAATTATTCGAAGGTAAAAAATAGAAAATGATTATTGAGTATTATTTTTTCCTTTTTGATTATTTTGTAGATTTGAAAAAGAAAATAAATCAGAAGAAGAAGAAGCAGTAGCTAAGAAAAAATTCAATTTAAAAAAATCGTTACATAATTTTGTACAACCATCGATTTATCGTCGTATGACAGTTGTTCTTCAATCCATGGGTGAAGACGAACGTGCTCTACTTCTTCGTTGGTCGGGTAATGTCGACCTTGATCCAGATGCTTTGTTACATTTAACTGACAATACATCTTAATTTTTTTATTGATCATATTTAAAAAAGAAAAATAAATTATTCGTTTTTTCGTATTTTTTTCCAACAAAAAGTTCTTTTTCATTTGAAAATAGATGAGTGATTAAATAAAGGCAATTATCACACATATACGAATATTCATAAAATTGAAGTGTGTCTTTATGTCACATGAATATGAATAACCCATTCCTAGGGTAGGTGTGGGTGTAGAAGAAAAGTAGTCCAGACAATTGGCTGTACAAAGGCCGAAAAAAAATTGTCAACGTCGAAAAATAAATGACGGAAAAAAACATCGAAAGAAACAAAGGCCGAAAAATAAATACTGAAGTCATTTTTGTCGACAAAAAAAATGTCGAAAGTATCTGGATGTCATCATCAAACTATTGTTTTTTCTCTTAATATTATTCACTAAACTTTCATTGATTAGCAAATCATTTAATCCAATAAATTCTCATGTAAACGATTGTTCTAGAACCCCGAGAAACTGAGATAAGAAGGGTGTGGATGTGTCTGTTGTATTATTGTGCCACCCAAACCCACACCTACAGTCACATCCACACACACACACACACTCACCCACACCCTACACTCACCTTCATCCGCCCACTCACATCCATCCACATTCATACCCACGTCCTCACCCGCATCATATTCACACCCGCTACTATAAAGACGACATCGATCGTGCCGAGCTTCTCGGCGGAATCTCACTACTAGTGGATTCGAAGAAACAAACTTATGAGTTTCTGTCGAATATGTTCACACCTTTTACTTGTTATGTCTTCTATAATTAATAAACTTCAAATAAAATTTTCCGGATTTCTTAACAACACCCTATTGTGATCATGATGAATTAAATCATTACCCTCGCTCTTTTCTCTTTATGAAGAATTATTTAATAATACTAAAACTATATTTATAAAAAAAACAGATAGAAATGTCTATTTATATAGAAGAAATTAAAATGAAACTGTTTTTTTAAACATATCACAGATAAAATATATTATTATACACCAATAAAAAAAGATAGACTTTGTCCATGTATTTAAAACTTTGATTGAGAAAAAAAAATATCAATGTCATTTGCTTTCAAAACAAACTAGAAAAGAAGAAAAAAAACAAATTATACATGAAAATATATTCTATAGAATGACTCACCTTTTTTACATTGATTAAAACATACTGTATCACTTACTGATAAAGCATTATCAATAGAATAAAGTTTATAACATAAATAAATATGTAGAATTAATAAGAATATACCAATTATCATGACAATATCATAGGTAATTCCTTTCCCAGTTATTGTTTTTTCAGTTATTTGTATATTTGATTCACGTAAAGAAATTGTATCTTGTTTTATGTGATTTTCAGGTATTATTTCAGGTACTATTGATTCTTGAGAATCTTGTTTTATAATCGATAGTGATTTTATAATTGATTTACGTTTGATTTGTGTTTTTTGTTGTTTTTCAAGTCTTCGAACTAAAAATGAAAAGAAATTTTATCTTTCTAGAAAATATTATTTTATTTACCTTGTTCATTAACTCCATTTTCTATATATGTATGAGAATTTTTCTCAATAAATGCTACAAACAAAAATTAATATTAAAGATAGAAAAACATTTGTTTTTATTACTTTTAATAAAACCATATACACTTTTAATATATCTGATTTCAGCAGTAACTCGTAATGAACTATGTTCAGAATCACATTGTACCATACAAAATTTTGTTGCAACATAAAATGCATCAGTGTATTTCATTCCTTCGTTATATACTTCTGTATTTAGGACGTACATTAAATGTGGTTTGTCAACTTCTAATGTCTATAGAAATATTTTATAGATTAAAAAAAACGGCCTGACTAAATAAGCATACTTGTTTTTCTCGACAGGTTAGGGTATTCGTACCCAAAATAGATTGTGAAACTGTTTTGTATATTACTTGACGTTCTCGTTTGTTTGTTTCATTATTTGAATTCCATTCACCATAAGTAAATTCTATTAATATAGAATAAGAGATACTATATATATTGATTTAAAAAAATTTACCTGTTAATTTTTGTGAAACATGAAAATCACGTGTAAATTCATTATCATCACATATTAACTCGAAAAGTTTATCAACACTGAAAGTAAATGTTCGTTCAGCATATGTTTTTGCCAAATGAGTTTCACATGAACAAGTAGGTAAATAATTTATAGGTTCATTATCTAAATATAAATGAAAATAACCCTTTTTATTTCTTTGTTAGTTATAATACCTAATGATAATGAAACAGTTGCTTGATGAACTAGTTTTGGTCGTTTCGTTGATGGTCTTGGAGGTTTTGAAGATACTTCATTTGATTTAGTATCAGGCGCTGACTAAAAATAATACTTATAAGTATAAAGAAAATTTTTTTTAATTTAAAATGTTTGAAAGATCTTTAGGGATGTGATTTTTTTGGATATTTTTACCTCATTTTGCAACATATTGTCCTGAATATATATCAATGACGTTGCTTTTTTGTTTACGTACTATTCAACAAAAGACTATTTGAAAAAAGGAAATGAAAGTGCTGAGTCAGCACTGTTGACTCAGCAAAATTTAGGGCGTACGCAGAGAACGGCAATCAATCAATTACCTTTCACCTATGTCTAACAAACTAACGAAGTAGAACAAAAGATAAGAACGAAAAATTTGTATAGAAACTTATATTTTTTTTTATTGGCAGTTTTCGATATAGCATGTGACGTTTACCTCAGTAGGAATATCAACAGTAGTTTCTAAATTAATAGATTCTTCACTATCGACAGTTGACTCATCGTGATTTTGTTGATCAGCATACACAAGCGATCGTAATTTTTGGTAATCTATTGGCTATGACAAGACAAAAAAAAATCATACGATTTTATTTATTATAATATAAATATTACCTGATCGAGTAATGCATTTTGCCATAATCGAAATATAGCAATGAAAACTTTTTCTCTTGGTGTTAGACTAACAAAAGAATATTGTTCTTGATTTTTTGTTCGTATTTTAATTGCATTTGGAACAAGTTTAGCAGACTTTTCTCGTGTAATACTGATTATATCCGTATAAGGAATACACAACTAAATAAAACAAAGTTCATTTAGTTTAATTTAAAAAAGAAAACAATATTTAACGTACACTTTCTTCCCATCTGAAAAAACATGTATAAAAGGAGAAGTAGTTGACGGACAGAAACATTCGTCCATGTATAAACACATCTTTTCGCCATGCACATGGGAAAGCTATAATAAAATGATAAATTAAAAAGATAATGAGATGTATATTATATACCGATAATTAACTGTTCATCTGATGGTAAATCGTTGAATATCTTACTAAAATCTTCATCACGTAATTGGAAACCCTATATAAGAAAAAAAAAACATTGATACAATCTGTCTGATTGGTAATTAATAGAAGAGAGACTATGGGAAGAGATATATTAGCTCAATTTAAATTTTAATGACATAGATGAAAGATCTTATTTTTAGTCGAATAAAAATCATACCGTTCGTCGAACTGTTTGTCGTCGTTTTTTACCACTTGTTTCAGGAAGAGATATCGTTGCTTTTATTTTTTTACATTTTGTTTTCGTCGATTTTTGATCGGTATCAGCTGATATATAATTTGTTTGGTCTTGAACATTAATTTCAGTTGAATTAATTAAATTTAGTTCATCATCTTCACTAACCACATCTAAAAGAATTAGAAAACTTGACCTATTTTTATCTACTTTTACATATCGATAACATACTAGTTTGAATATTAGTGCTAGGACTCTTTTTATCAGATGAGATTCTATTCAATAATTTAGCTGGAGCTGTAAATGTACGAGAACGGCCAGAATCTGGTGATACTTCATCTGTATGTTCATCGTGATTTTCATTTGATTGTTTATTGTTGTTGTTGTTATTATTATTATTAATGTTTATAATACCATTTATTGACTTAACTGATAAACCATCGGAATGATATAATGAATCATCTTTTTCTGATCTTTGTTTTTTTACTTTTCTTTTGATATGATTAATCACAGAAATTGGAATGAGATTTATGGGACCAGTATGTGAATTACTTCGTCTTCTTGTAGGTTTTTGTTCCAACTCTTGTTTTTCTTTATTAACACCATGACGTGACATTTTTTTTCTCTTTGTTTCGTTATGCGTATCTCGATAATGTATATATATTATTCTCAAGCAAATAGGTTAATATATATTCTCCGTCATTTTTCACTTCAGCGATTACAGCAAATAAGAAAACGAAATGACTCAAGATTGTTTTTGCTTAATAGGCGAAATGATATATTCGCATGTTTCAGTAGTATACTAGTTACGTCCTCTGAGTATAGGGGTCTACTACCAATAAATACTGAAGTACGCGTCAGGTGAGCATCAAGGTTCGAACTATTAGAATGATAAATAACGATGTATTACATGTTTATTTTCCTCAACTGTATTGTAGCGACCTCTATTTTACAGTTCTATACAGAAGAATTTTACTCTGGAATGTTATGTAGATATGACGGAAGGGGCGTCGCTTAAGAATCGAGTATTATACGCATCATGGTCGAATTTTTATATTCTTCTGTGAATATTTGTGAACATTCTACTGTAAATAGAAGAAGTTTTAGACAAAGTTCATTGAATAAGTAAGTAAAAAATTTTCTTATAGAATTTCTTTTAGTTATAAGGATATATCATAATAATATAGATAGTTATTATCATAGAGTTAAAAGAATAGAGACATCGTTTATGTTTAATATCAATATATTTTTTTAAATTAGAATAGTGTAGTCTTTGAATTTATGATTATCAATATTTCATTTTTAAAGAAAAAAAAGAATATTCGTATGTATATTTTTTGAAATAATTATATAACTAACTCTTCAAAAATTTAATGCAATCTATTTTTAATAAAATGACTGTATCTATTAACATCACAAGTAGTGTAGCTATAGTGATGAGTAAATATCAATCTTTGTCAAGTTAAAAATAATAAAATTGATTGATATAACTACTGTATTAGATGTATATTCAATCTATTCTATATGATAGTCCTTGATGATTGCATTAAGCTAAAAACTACGAAATATTTGTTTTTTTTCTATACCAAAAAAAAGAAAATACTATATGTATTAATTATAAATCGCATGATGTGTTTTGCATCGATTGACATTTTTGTTTTCAATCAAAAATTTGGATATTATGAATTTGATACTTTATACATTAAAAGTTAATTAACCGTTAAAAGTCATTAACTATCTTCATAAGACCTGTTGTTAACTTTAATATATTGTGTATCGAAAATTCTTCTATAGATATATCTAAGTTATTCGTTTCGCTGTATTAGCTACTTGTCAAACCTATCATATCGAATATTGAATATTGAATATTGACGTGAAAATGAGTACTTATTTTAAATGAAAGTTAATCATAAGATATACTTTATCAATTTTAGACAGTTCAAAGAACTTTGAAGTGCACAATAAAAAGATTATTTTTCAATGATAAACTTATTATTGAAGACATTTTGACAAATGACATTTTTTCATTTTTGAACTTAATTCATATTATTGTCATAATACATATCTAATGATTTATATTGATAGTTCATATATATATATAAAGATACATATAAAGACAGGCGCAAAAAGAAAAAACAAAGTGTAAAGAAAACGAGGGTATAGACACGTCATATTACTCTCGTTTTTAGTTTTCTTCTTCTCTTCACATAAACTTATCATTATGATAAATCCTATCTAGACTATTCAATTTTCATTATACGAAATCGTCAATCATATTTCGTACACTGTCGCATTCGTTGAATTGTCCAAATAATACGCCGTGAAAAAATGAACATTTTACACGTACGCTTATGGATATCTTGCCGCATGTCAAATCGAAAGAGAAAGCAGACATGACGACGATATAAGAGAAGAAGAAGAAGAAGAAGAAAGGAAGGAAAGAGACAGAGGAGGGGCAGACAATAAGAAAAGTGAGGACGAATAAGATACCTGAAATATGAATTAAATAAGAATAGCAGGCGTAAAGCTTATTATGACACAAGAAAAAAAAATGAACATTGAAATAAACTTAACACTAAAGAGGAGGTCCAAGAAAACCAGGAGAAATTTTCCCACCTCCTGTCCAATCAGTACCGAGACTGGGACCTGTTGGTCTAATTGGTGAAGAATATTGTACATGATGACCTGGCATACTTGCAGCCAAAGGAGCAGAAGCTCCTATATTATAATTACTTTGAATTCGTTGTTGATGATGTGGTTGCTGTTGTTGTTGTTGCTGTTGTTGTTGTGGTTGTGCATATGGTGTGGAATAATTCATTCCATAAGGATAGGATCCATACGATGCATATGTTCCTGCTTGCATTTGCTGTGGCATTGCCATAGGTTGAGAGCGTTGCATTTCTTGTGCCATCATCATTTGTTGTTGTTGTTGTGGCATATATTGTTGTTGCATCATCATATATTGTTGTTGTTGTTGTGGTAACATCATAGGTGCAAATCGTTGCATTGTCAAACGTTGAGATTGTGCCATCATTAGAGGATACGATTGTGGTATTTGCTGTGGCATTACCATAGGTTGTATCTGCTGTTGTGGCATCATCATAGCTTGTGGTTGTATATAAGGCATTGCTGTGTAGTTAGGATAACCCATAGGTATAGATGATGCAGCTGCTGGTGATAATTGTTGAAAGGCAGGCATAGCTTGAGCGTAATGGCGTGGTCTATGAGGATGTCGATGAGGTGAATGATGTCTAACAGGTATAACAGGAGGAGGTAGTACAGTTGTTGGAGCAGGTCGGGCTCTTCGAAAGATACGTCTTCTACGTCTCTTTACACCTCGAGCTGCAGGTGGTACTACGCGACCAGGTGATGAAGTTGGCCTTATTGCTTGATATTCATAATACTCTTGAGAACTACCAAGACCCATTGCCTTTTTCAATCGACCACTTTCATTATATTAGTAAATACATCAATTAGTCGTTTGTTTCACGCGTACTTTATAGAAAAGAAAAAGATAGAGAAAGAAGGGAGAGACAAGGAGAGAAAAAAAGGAGAACATTTTATTCTATGAATAAAAAAGGTATAATAAAGAAAAGCGAATAAGAAACGATAGAGAGAAAAAATAGTCACTGAGCCATAACGAATGTAAATAGACTACACAGAGTGATACAGCCCCGATGTTTATGTTTCTGTCACTAACTAATCAATAATATGTATGCTAATAGAATAGTATGTATCAAGATTAGTATCTGATAATACGTCTCATTTCATTTCATTTTATACAGGTAAATCATTTTGTACGATATGCTGAGAAAATCGAATGAAACATTACCACAAACGAGAGACTCATTCTATGATGATGGTGATGATGATGATAAAAATAATAACAATAATAATAACGATGATAACAATACAACGCCACGTCCTCCACAATTGATATCATCAATACGAATAGTCACTTCTAAACCACCTGTTTACCGTCGACAAAGTCCAAATAGTAGTTCACCATCACCTTCATCAGGTTGTTCTGATCATGATGTGACGGATGTTTCATCATTAGCTGGTGATCATCAACAATTTGAACATAAGCAACATGACAATCACCGACGACATTCAGCTCATGAACAACATCATCCATTTCATCTTCAGTCAATGCGACACGTTTTATTAGGTTCAACAACTCCAACTAGCCGTCCGCCGTCTCCTGCACATCATCAACAACAATTAAATAAAAAACATGTTCGAATTGTTACAGATGATATAGATAAATCTCATCAACACCATCAATCTCAACATCGTCCACCATATATTCATAATCATACAAGAGATCATCGAAGAGTTCGTTTAACTTCATCGGCAATTAATCGTCAAAAACAACAACAAAAAATTGAACGTGAAAATTTGGTAAGAATAAAATTCTTTTGCAAAGAAAAAAAATTTATATTAATATGTTCTCTTTCATCTTTCAACGTATGTCTCCTGTCTTATTTCTCTAATTGAGTCATTAAGATATATATGTTTATTAAAATGTTATTTTTCATTCATTAGTTATTTCTGTTCAGTATAAAATTTTACTTTATATCCGATATTGTATTGATAAAAGTATAAACTATTGTTAAAAAAAACGACACTTACAGTCTATTGTTCATTTCTCTCTCTCTCTCTCTGTCACAGCTGGAATACAACAATAGAATGACAATGAACAAAAACGTTTTTGTACATAAAAAAAATAACAATAGATTATAGAATAATTTTTTTTTTATTTATTTTAAGAGATTATTGGACCGTCTTCAACAAACTCGTGCATCACGTGGAATTAAACGCGATGAACTTTTAGATAATTATGACTATCAAATGGGTTATACAACATTTACAATGCCACCACCACCAGTTCCTCCACCACGTGCTCAACCTCTTACTCGGCCATCAAGTGCTACATCAATGGCCTCTAGACTTCCAACCTCACAAAAAAAATTGAATACTCAAAGTCGACCTTCTTCCGCTTCACACACAATAAATAGTAACAATGCACGTTCTCGCCCTAATTCAGCGTCTACATCATTACATGGTAGTAGTCGTTCATCATCATCGGCGCGACGACCTATATGGAATGATCGTTGGCAACAACATGAATGATTTTGATACTCTCTCTCTCTTTCTTAATATGTTGAATTTGGAGAAAAAAAAAGACATAAAAATTTCTTTCAATTGTGTTCATGTTTATGTAATTGTTGTTGGTATTGTTTTTTCTTTGCATCATATTTTACTTTGTTGTATAAAAAAATATCAATTAAAAATCAAAGTGTGATATCAAATAAATTCTTTTTTGTTATACAATTATTCGAAAAAACGAATGAACAAATTTTTATAATTTAAATATTTCTTTTGTTAAAATATCAAATGAACTTGATATATCGATATATGCATTATTGATAAGATCTTTGTCAATAACGATCATAATTGCTAATTGATAAAAGCACGCACTCATATTTAGCAATGGTCAAAAGGATGCCCTGATGAGTCTACTGTTAGAACAAAGGTTCACCATATTGATGTTTTGTAACGAATATCATTCAAACCTTGTTCTACTATATAAAAAATATCCTTCAACTAAGATTATAACGGATTCTATACTTCATATAGAATTTACTATAAGTTCAAGGCTCATACTGTTGAGTTTTGAGAAAACGATTTGTAGTTCAATACAGTGTCTATTGAATTTTGTTAGACATATATATATCCCATTTTTGTTTGTATTGATCAATCTTTTTTTTATTATAGATTATTCCTCTCGAAGTGTCCTATTTTTTATATTAGAAAAAAATATGATGAATCGTTCATATCGTATGATTTGAAATGCTCTATTAAATGATATATGTGTTGTACTTCTTTCTTCTTCTTCGTCTTTTCACGCCTCGTTCAAACTAAACACTTAGTCACAGACACTGTGTCAAATTTTATGTAGAACGACCTTATCGTTAAATTTGCCTCGTCTATATAAAAGTTGACGAAAGGCAAAGGTAGGCAGGCAGGCAATTGAAATTTAAACCAAGCGGTAAAAGAAAGTCCTTCTAAATAACTATTCTTTCCACTGACAAAAAAAAAACGAAATCGATTATTTCCTTAGAATTCGAATTTAAAATCGCCTTGGGTAGAACAATTTTTTTGAAATTTGTTTTCATTCAAAATTTTACTTTATGTTATATAACCAGTTAAATGTTTATTTCTCTGTCTCTTATATATGCATCTTAAAATATATATATATATATATATATTGTGCGATGAGTGTTAGAAGGACATTGTTCATTAAAACTTTTTCATGGTATACTTACATTGAACTAAGGTCTATCTCACATGATATAAGGTAGAATTTGTTGTATAGAATATAATAAAATATATTTGTTCATAAATCATTTAGATTTGCGTGCAGTTCTTTTTTTGTAATCAATCAAACGATAACGGTACAAATCATTTATATCTCTGTGTATACGTATTTAATTGAGACGACACATGAAAGTATAGAATTTTAATCGATTTTAAATAAGAATAGTGTGATGAGCTGAAACAATTATAATAAATTATAGAGGAAATTCTTATTAAATCAAACAATTTTTGATTGTGTCTTTCAATAACACATACGTCCTAAATATGCCTGTTAATATTGACCTATCAATTTTACCATAACCTCTTTCTTCTATAACCTCAATATACAATTTAAATGCTCTGTTAATTTCAATTAGGAAACGACATTATATAAATTGTTTTGACCGTAAACGAAAGACAAATTTGTTAATGAATTATTCATAGCATAAATATTTCTATGACTAAATATGCATAAAGTTTAATTATTGCAAAAAAAATTCCATTGTCATTATTTGTTCATTTTGATTATCGATGTATTGCATTTTTACGATAAATGATGATCGTCTCATATAAGTATTTAACTTATCAAATTTAAATCCTGTAAAAAGTTTATATGTTTGTTTGATGAATCGATAAATGTGTTATGAATATTAAAACATGATTGTGATGAACAGCAGGAAATGCTTGACGCAGTATTGTGTTTAAAGTGTTGTAACACGTGGTGATTTTGGTTCGAGTTGTTCATCACATAATCTTTCATAAAAATCTTCAATTTTTTCTATATCTTGATCATTTTCAATACTTGATGACGATGATGATGATTCATGAATTGATGATGCAACTTGTGTTAATATATGTTCAAATAGATCAACATCTGCATCCAACGCATTAAGTAAATGTGATAGATTACGACAAATACGTTTTAATGAAAGTAATAAAATTGAAACTGAATCCAATGTTGTTGATGAAGTCACATTCATGATCGTTTTTAAACTATTCGTCTAGTCATATTAATGATAATACAAAAAAGGGAAAAAAGAAGAATGAATTCTTTTCTTCTGTGTATGTGACATACATAATTAATATCATATTCAATGAATATGTATTTTCATCATTTTTGACATTTATTTCATAATAGAACAAAAAGAAAATTATCCAGAGACTATAGAGATAGTTCTTTCAGAAAGAAAAGAATATCTTATTAATAACAAGGTCAGATATTTCAACTGTCTTTTTGTTTGACAATGACATTGTATTGAGAGATTAACGATGTTATGAGAGAGAAGAAAAAAAGATAGAATAGTAATTGATTGAGTATTCCATACAGAATTGTAAAGTATTGTTTTTGTTAAGAAAGTCGATCAATTTTAATAATAGATGAGATCTATTTATTTATTTAATTTTCATAACAACAAAATATATATTCACTTTCTACTATTTAATTGATTCATATGAATTTACTAATATTTTTTACGAAAAAATTGTTTAAAATTTTTCATTTTTAAAAACTAGATCTTATCAAACATTGCATTATAAAAAAAATGCCTTAATTGAATTTTATCAAGTAAGAACATTTTCAATTGAATTAAAAAGGAAAATATCGAAAATCGATCAATAAAATACAGATAGGTAAAATGAATGAATAATAAATCTACTCATTTGTAAAATGATCAGACAATAAAAATGTCAAATTTATAACGTATTCTTATTCAGATAAAGAATAAGAATAAGATATTTGAATAATTGTGTAAGTCTTATATCTCGGATTTTTTTTATTCGAACAAGATAAGAACATTTGTTTAAATAAAAATCAATTAATTTACAAATATTTCTTTCATCAGTTGATAGTATTTGCTACATCACTTTTTTCAAATTGCTTGGTGAAAAAAGAATCTTTACTTAGTTTTAGATCAAGAACAAATACAATCAGATCAGTATGCGCATATTCTATAAATGAGATCACATTAAATGGGTTCATTTTAAAGATGGGCAAGTCAAGTCGTAAATTGTATGTCGTATAAACTTTTTATACACTTCAGTTTTGGTTTCTAATTTGAGAATATAATAGGAAGATGTAATTAAGAACAATAATTATTTCCACAGAGTATAGATGTATTATGAAATGAAAAAACGTTTTGGGAATGTTGAAAGTCCTTTCCAGTATTTATTGGTTATCGCACTTCCCAATAATTTCTTGAAAGAAAATATGCGGATCCCTTTATTTTATAATAATTAAATTTGTAGATAATTCAACAAAATAAAATAGGAAAATTATTAATCGGTCAGTAAAATAACTGAAATGGTCAGTAAAAACTATGAAAATGAGCAGTAAAAATATTAAATAGTCAGTATTTAGATTATCACTCTTGCAAGCAGGAGACTAGCAAAAATCTGATTTTAATCGATCAAAATAGGACAATGTTAATGAATTCCAGTATTTTTCCCTTTTTAAATAAATGTCTACTAATTTTTTGAGATAAGGAGTCCAAAGAGATATCGAGCACCTCAATTTTCAACACAAATCTCAGAAAAACGTATTTTATGATCACCGGTACTAAAATTCATTTTTATAAAATTACTTTATTTTAATTGCTAGTTTAAGTGAAAACATAGTGAAAATCAAAATCTCTTTAACCCTCTTTTCAAATGAGTGATAATCGGAATACTGACCAACTAAGCTCTTAACTGCTTATGTTCATAGTTTTTACTGACCATTTCAGTCATTTTACTGACCGAGTAAATGATAGTCAATAAAATAATACATTTTTTCTTCTAGTTATCCGCTGAAATAGAACGAAAGTATCATATCTTGATCCTTCAAGAATAAAATAAAACTTAATGGGAGCTGATTTGAATTTTGACTTGCCTGTCTCTGGTTCATTTGATCTATAAATATTAATAAACAACAGCACATGGAAGATTTGCTTATTTGCATGAATTTCAATAAGACAATAAATGTAAGAGTAACTACATTGAATATGGTGATTTATTATAATATGATAATCTTCACTGTTAAATGATACTACGTAATTGATTTCATCTACTTTCATCTAATTCGGATTTTGTCGAAATAAAATACTATAGTGTAATTCATATAGTTTCATGAGTCTTAATTCAAAAACACCTATCATTTGATGATAAAGGACTTTGGTTCTAGAATAGTTTATTTCCAATCGTCTTATTTTTCTTTGCAGCTATTATGAAAAGTAGCCAAAGTAAAAATCGATTGAAATCAGAACACTTGAATAATATATTATGAATAAACCAACATCCTGATATTTTCTAATTTAAATTTCATGTGCAAATAATAATACGCGTTGAAAAAGCTGAAGATTCTGCAAAAAAAAACTTATTAATTTCGATGTCATTTTAGTTTTACTAAATATACTATATGAAGATCGAATTGATGTAAAAAAAGAGCATCTGGTTTTTTTATTATAATTTATTTACAAACTTCTTCCCAAAATAATCTTGTTCTTATCAAGTGTATATGTTCATATGAAATTTTGATGCAAAGTTTTCTTTTTCGTATTATATCAATATAAACAATTTAAATATGAAGTTACATATTAAAGATACCTACAAAATAAAATGTAATTGATTAATACGATGCGAAACAAAATACTTCTGTGTTCCTTCGTTTAAATACCTTTTCTTTATCAATTTTTCGTGCGAGATTCGATTTGCTTACAGGAAGCATCTCAAAAACACGATTCTGACCATAGACTTTTTTTTCGTACTTCGGGATAATTAAAACGAAAACAAAAAGTAAACGTTAGGCGTCGTTTTCATCTAAAAAATATTTTATAACTGAAAATACAGCTGACGATAGATAACGATTCATCAGCATTGTTCCAATCTATGTTATTTTAAATTCTCGATTCTAGGACAAATTTGAATGCTAAAAAATCTTAAAATCGTCATCTAGTAATAATTCATGAGATTTGTAAGTGAACACACATTATAATAGAATAGTATTTGGTTTAATTTGAGATTACATGTTTTTTTTCATGTGTAAAATCTAATATGAGACAAATTATTCGAATATAAGATCAAATTGATTTGTTTATTTAATATGAAATATCTTACATACTACAAATCATTCATATTTGCGGAAAATAATATACAAAAAATCTATTCCAAGTATATAAAAGCTTTTTTATTCTTGAGAATAGTAAGGACATTCTTTTCTTAAGTGTCCTGGTCGTCGACATTTGTAACATTTACGTCGTTGAATATCTCTTCTACTAGGATATGGAGGAGGATGAGAATATGGACATGGTCTTAGAAAAGGTGGATACATAGGTGATGTATGATTCTGAATAGGAGATGAAAAAGATTTGTAAGGATGATAATGTTGTAGAGTATTAGAATTTATTGGTGCTGAAAGTTGATCGAATATATTCCAAATATCTTCGTGTTCATTGATAGTATTCATTGTTGATATTAAATCATTTGATGTTGATGTATCACAATTAATTAAAGATGAAGATGAAGAAAGTAAAGTCGTATGTTTATTCAGTGATATATCCATAGGAGTATTAAGTGATAGAACTACTGTTTCTTCAGTTGTTTCATTAATATTACTATGATCTCTAGTAGACGAAGTTGGTGACACTGCTAGTTCAATACTTAAATGATCATTAGTATGATTATTATCTTCATCTAAAATGAAAATTTATTTTTATGATTAATTCGATATTTTATCTGTTTATATTACCTAGAGATAAATCAATACATGTTGCTGATGATGATGTAAAATATTCATTTTGAAATTTTTGAAGTACGTCATTTGTAAAAAAACGTCGATTTAAATTAGTATTAATTGACGATGATATTGGACATGAACAAAGTCTTGGACTACGTCGTTGAAATTCTAACCATGATGGTAGTGCATATTTAACTGTTTCACATAAATTAAAACCAGTATCAAAATAAAAATGATATGTACCAGGAAAAATAACGACTAATTCATTTATTTTTTGTTCAATATAATAATATTCTATGGAATGTAATTGAAGAAATGAAGGTTTAATAAGAAGAGATTTATGTTGTAGAGGTGATAAACAAGATGATATATCAGAAAATAATTTTAATTCATTGACTAATTCTTCTAATTTAGCATAGGATGATGGATGAATTATATACCAAATTTTTGGAGCACCATGATGAAGATAATTTAAAGATATAAGATCATGTTCATCGATATGAAGACCAACAGAAGTTGACCACATACCAATATGAAGAAAAGGTGTTGTTACTCCTATAAAATCAAATTAAATAATAATTTTCGTATTGATATATCGTTTATATTATATAATTTGTAATGTACCTGGAATTGGTTTTGGATAATATTTGAGTAATGAAGGTAATTGCGTCATATTGAAAACATTTTCTCGTTTTGCAAATAAACTATCATCAATATTTGGTACATATAATGATATATTATTCGGAATTGTTAACCAAAAATATTCTGTAAAACTATTACTTATTTCATCTTTCACACGATATGCATCACTTTCAGCAGTTATTTTACATTCTTCATATGTCATAAGACGTCGTTTACTTGTTTCATAATTTTGTATATAAAAAACATCGGATTGATGAGATGAACGAATTATTTCTTGTTTTATATAAAATTTTATTTGACGTAATTCATATGGATTTTTTGTTAATGGTGACCATCGACTAGGAGGTATTATTTTGACAGCACCAAAACGTCGTTGAAGACTAGTTTCATGATGAGCTAGATAAACTGGTAATAGTTTCCATTGCTCAAATGTTGGCGTCAATGTTGGTATAAATTTTATACTATCTATCATGTTCAGGTCAATATGTTGTTGAACGGACACTCACTCGTGTACTTAATGACTGTCGAAAATAAACATACGTATTCAACCGTGACTTGACATTTTTTTTTTTTCGTTTATTCTTTCTTTTTCGTTTTTCTTTCACATACAGTCTCTTTTTACTATTATAGTGAGTAAAACGACGTCGTTCAGATTTATCATGGGGATATAGCTCAGTGGTAGAGCATTCGACTGCAGATCGAGAGGTCCCTGGTTCAATCCCGGGTGTCCCCTAATTTTTTTTTTTGATTTAAACATCAATTTTTTTATATACTATATTTAATTAGTTGACTTAAGTACTGGTATCATTTATCGATTACGAAACAGTAACTAATGTTTATCATTAAGTATGATCATCAATATTTATGTGTCATTTCGACTACGAAAGTAATTACGAAATGCTTTTAGAGAAGAAAAAAATACTTTTACACGAGTTATAGTATCAAACTACAGAACAGATAACGTAAAATGAATGTGTCACACCAATAACTTTTCTATTATTCTTATTTTCAATGTTCAAAATTTTAAATTAGAACGATTTTGTCAATCTTTAATAATATTCCTATCAAGTATATTAATGGAATAAACATTATATATTTGTTTTTGTTATAAAATGATATTACATCGAGTGGAGGCTTGCAATATGAAAAAAAAGGAAAAATTTCAATATATGCATGTACGAACAGTAATTTTTTAGGTATAACATAAATAATACATGCATTTGCGTATTATAAATTATGTTCTGTTCTCTTTTCAACGTATCGGTATCGACTGTAGTGTGTCAGCTGTGTTTGGCAAAATTAACATCACATGATTAATTGTATTCAGCATAACATGATGACAGCTTTAATTGTCAATATTAATGTTTATATAGACTATTTGTTATTGAAAATATTTTGATATTTATTTTCGTTTATGTAGAGTCATCTCAAGAACATGTTTGTTATTAGTTTATTCTAATAACGAATAGTTTACAAGAAGCATTAATGGTTTATTGGTTTTATCATCTTTGATAAAGAATGAAGGTAAGAATAGTATTACAAACATTCTTATCTTATAAGAAGATATATATTTATTTAAGGAGTATCTTCTATCATGTATGTTCTTATTATTTAATTCTAAACAATCGATATTATACAGAATAGTTACGATAACATTTTTCTTTATAGATTTTTCAAATTAAATTATGCTATGGTTATTTCTTATACTTCCGGTGATAAGCGTTACAAGTCGTTCATTTAAAGTTTATGATAAACCGACACCAACAGCTATATCAGATCGTTTAATTGAATTAGTTACTCAAGGAGCTTTCCGTGGTGTAACTTATTATCGTTTAGCAGCATTAGCTGATACTATTGGTCCTCGTCTATGTGGAAATGAATCATTAACACAAGCTGTTGATTGGGTAAGAAATGTAATGATAAGTGAAGGTTTAGAAAATGTTCATGTTGAACAAGTTGAAATACCTCATTGGATACGAGGTGAAGAACGAGCTCGATTAATACAACCACGCTATGCTAAATTATCCATGCTTGGTTTAGGTAATTCCGTTGGTACAGGTCCTAATGGTATTCAAGCACCAGTACTTGTTGTTCGTTCATTTGATGAATTAACTGAAAGATGTGCTGAAGCTCGAAATAAAATTGTTGTTTTTAATCCACAATGTGATTGGATATCAGAACCATTAGCTTGTTATGGTCCAGTTGTTGCTTATCGTTCCGGTGGTGCATCACATGCTGCTAAATGTGGAGCATTAGCATCTCTTAGTCGATCAGCTGCATCACATTCAATTGATTCACCACACACTGGCATGATGACATATGATCCAGCTTATCCAAAAATTCCGGCAGCTTCTCTTTCAGTTGAACATGCTGATATGCTTGACCGTTTTCAACAACGAAATCAATCGATAGAAATTTATCTTTATATGGAAGCACAAACATTACCTAATGTTATTGGATATAATCTTGTAGCTGAAATTAAAGGTTCATCTTTACCAAATGAAACAGTACTTGTTAGTGGTCATCTTGATAGTTGGGATGTTGGTCAAGGTGCAATGGATGATGGTGGTGGTGCAATGATATCTTGGACTGTTTTGTCTTTACTTCATTCACTTAATATTCGAGCTAAACGAACAATTCGTTGTGTTCTATGGTCCTGTGAAGAATTCGGTGGTATTGGTGCTGATCAATATTTTACTGCACATGAAAATGAAGTACCAAGTATGAGTATTGTTATGGAATCAGATCTGGGAGTATTTCATCCATATGGTCTTCAATTTAAAGGAACTAATGAATCACAAAAAGTAAGAAAAATATTAACTTTACAAATTTTTTTTAAATTAAAATATCTTCTAAGATTATACAAACAATATCTCAACAATTAAGATCAATTAATGCAACTCAAGTTGTACCAAATGGTGAGGGTACTGATATAGGTCCATGGTTAGAACGTGGTGTTCCTGGTGCCTCACTTTTTAATGACAATCGAAATTATTTTGCCTATCATCATTCAAAGGGTGATACAGTCAATGTACTCAATTCAACTGATATAGATTTAGCTGCTGCTGTTTGGGCTGTTTATGCTTATGCTATTGCTGATCTAGATAATCTTTTACCACGTTAATTTTAATGATTATAAATTTGTTTTTGTAGTTTATTTCTTTTTTTAAAAACAAAGAAAGAAAAAAAAGAAAAGAAAAATGATTTCTATTCGTAAGCAAACGATCAAAATTGTATGCCGTTGTCAATCATAATAAATGTATAGTTTATATAAGATCCAATAGAAACAGTAACGTGAGAATTCAGTTTGCCATTTTATATTTTTACATTCAAATTTTATACACACATGGCAACAACAGCAATGAAAGGTAGTGGAATACATGTAGTTGTATTCGATGAACGTGATAAAATTCTTCCACTTATACGTAAAGCAATAATTGAATCTATTACATCATTTAATTATTTACCTGCTTGTATGTCATACATCGATGAAATGACGATGGATAATGAAACAACTATTGTAGTAACAACATCAATCGATGATCGTGTTATAAAAACATTCGAAGCTTCGAATTCTATTGAAGCTGTTTTTATTTTATCTACTACACGTAAAGAAATCGATAAATCATTCACTAAAGTAGTTGGTGTTTATCCTCGAATGGATAATTTATTACCAGTACTTTTTGAAACACTCGATATAGTAGAATTACAACTCAATGCAAATAGTATTCTTTTTCATCGTAACTTAGATGGAGGTGATAATATAGACTTTTATTTTTATAATCTCTGGTTGAGTCATGAAATAAATCAAAAACTAACAAGAAAAGATCTTATTGAACAAGCTAATATTTTTTATCGTTCAAAAAAACAAATGCATACGGCCATTCATGAGTTTGATACATCCTACAATAAACTAGACATTTTAAATTGGATTCATAGATCGGATCGTGCATTTCCATATCATATACTTATAACAAATGCTCTTCGTACACATGATCAACATATTTTAGGACTTACTCGTTTTTTTATTCTTGATTTAACTAGACAATTGAAACCTTTATCAACAATACAGATGTGTAGTCAAGGTTATTATGGTACAAAATTACCATTATCAGTTGTCGATCGATTTGAACAGCAAACATCAAGAGATATTATTTCATTTCAATGTTTTCTTCCTGTAACAAAAACAAGAGCAAATGCATTAGCAGTAGCAGTACGTCCAACTCGTCGTCGTAAAATGATTAGTGTACTTTTTAAAATCGATGCAAGTAATGCACTTGGTGTGCATATGGGAGATATAATTCTTCTTGATATGGCAACAGCATTTTATATAATTGGTGTATCAAGATATGCTGGTTTTGGTAGTGCTAGAGAATTAGTTACTATTATTCAATTAGTTGCAGTTGATTCAGGATCTAAACAACAATTATATGAAGAATTTATTGAAAAAAAACAAAGCGAAGGAAGATCAATAGATGAATTTTTAATAGACACGATTCCTCTTCTCAAGTTAGAAAATATTACTAATTGTTTTATTAGTTTTTTTCTCTATTTTTAGGTCCGATGATATGTATAAACGACAAAATAAAAATAAATCAGACACACCAAAAGATGTCCCAGAATTAAAAGATGACCCAGAATCAAAAGATATTTCGTATGTTTTGTTGTTCTTCTATAAAACAATTACTGATATTTCTTGAATCTTTCTAAGGCAAAAGTCTTTTTGTTCTCTAATAATCTTTTATATATACATAATTTATGTATCTATATGTCTTTTTTTTCATTAAGTGAGGATGAAATTGCAGGAGATGAATTTATCGCTCATGGTGAATGGGATCAAGCAATTAATGCTTTCTCTCGTATAGAGGATCCAAACGTTCGTGTTTTAAATAAAGCAGGATGTTTGTTACGTGAACATTTACAAAATCTACCGGGTGCACTTGAATGTCATGAACAAGCATTACGCAAAGCTACCAATAGAGAAAAAGCTGATACTCTTATGCATCTTGGTACAGTTAATAATGACATGAGACAACATAATGAAGCATTAAAATGTTATTCTCAAGCATTGCAATGGTATGAAAATGAAAAACCAAAAGATCCAGCTACAATAGCTCGATGTCTTGTTGGTCTTGGTAATGCACATTGGGCATGTAGACAACTTAATGAAGCACTCGATTGTGCTCAACGTGCTCTTACTATACGTGAACAAGAAGTTAAACCAAGAAATGACTTTGAAATAGCAGGTTGTCTTGGTAATATGGGAAATATATTACATGATCAAGGTGATATGGAACATGCATTATCATGTGCTCAACGAGCTGCTGATATATTAAGTCAATGTGGAAAAAATGATCCTCGAGTAGCTGCTGCTTACAATAATTTAGGTGCGATGTATCTAGTATGTGGAGATTATAGTAAAGCACGAGAATATTTTCAACGTGCACTTGACAGTTTACCAATTGAAAATCATCCATATCGAATAAGTACATTAAATAATATTGCTCGATTAAATGCTATTGAAAAAGGACAAAAACCATAATTATATTTTATTGAACTTCTTCTGTCTTTTTTTTATTATATAAAAAACTATGATCTAAATACATAAAACGTATGATTATGAATTCTTTCTATCACAAAAGTTTTTACATTTGTTAATAAGCTGGAAGATATAAAGGATGAAAAATTTGTCGGTAAGTATGACAAATGTAAAAGTTATTTCCTCTTTTTGATTATTGCATTCGGTCGTTGACTAACAATAATGTGCATATGTCCTTGAACAATGAGTATAACAATTTTTAGAATTATGACTGTGTTTACTTTAATGAATATTCTTTATGAATAATAGTGACATATGCGACTGAAATAAATGAATAATAGAGTTATATTTAGTTACAAATTTCAATAATATAAATTATTATGTAATCGATAAAAAAAATATCTTCTACAATTTTCTCGTTGCCTTTTGTTACAATGAATTTTTATTTTTTTTTCTCGTTCTTATTATCAATGTCATAGAGTACTTTGTTCTGTTTTCATTCGGTGAGTTGTCTTAGGCAACAAGCAGCACGCAATTGAAAGAAAAAAGAGTGCGTAATTCAAATCACATTCTGATTATTTTTTCTAGAAGCAAACACTCTCTTCTGAATAATGGACAAGGCTGTACATGATCTATATAAAGAAACAAACGATGATCAACAAAAAGTCATAGCACCAAATGATGGTAGTTCTACATCAGTACCATCAGCAACAGAAACAACTGGTCAAACTCTTGTTGGTCAAATAGCAACAAAGCCAGTGACTCAAGCTGATACAGAAGCAAATCCAGCTATCAAACCAAATTAAATTTTGAAATTCTTTTTTTTTTGTAATTTGTAAAATTAATTATAAATAATTTTTTCTTTTTAGATATAAAAAAACAAAAACTTAATATACAATGGATCACGCTGTCGTAGAAAATGAAAGACGTCAAACAGATATTAAAACTGTACCCGACGATGCTAAAACAGGTGCTACATCAGCAAATACTCAACTACCTGATACAACAACATTAGAAGGAGCAATAGCTATGGAAGCTAATCCAAACACAAATCCACGTTAAATATAATTTTTAAATTATTTTAAAGACGATATTCTAATATTTTTATTTCAATTGTATAATATTCTCTAAATAAAGTATGGATAAATAATTCAAAAATTTTCAATTTATTTATGCAATTTCCTGTATAAAAAAAAGGCAACAACAAAATATCAGTAGTAACTTATTTTAGAAATAAGTCCTATTTTTTGTCTATACGGAAGACAATATAAGTAGACATCTGACGGTTACTTTATATGTCGGTAAGAGTATCACTTAAAATCTGAATATGATAAGATAAAAGTTTAAAAAAAAAAACAACGATAGCCGTTTAACAATGAACGTTAAAAAAAATTTTAAATATTCATAAAAAAAAACAAACAAACAATTTAATTAAATTTTAATACTAAATTCTACTTTAATACAAAGGAATGCTTTCACTCTGATATATTACGATTAAGATTTATAAAATTGACGAAAAAAAAGAAAGAATAATCATTAAGCAGAAACGGTAGGAGCTGCTGGATTACTTCGTAAACGTTTCATTTGATGATCATCATTTTCTGTATTCATTGTTGATGCTATTGAACGTTTTGCGATTCGTGCTGCTAAACCAACGTCGTCATTATATTGTTGATCATCATTATTTTGTTCATCGTCATTAGCAACAGTTTGATCAACTATATTGGTTAAAATTGAGGAAACGGTTTCTATATCATCGTCTTCATCTTCATCCAGATCTTCTAATGCTCTCATATAAGATTTTTTAAGTAAACATATATCAAGAAAATTTTGACCGCCACGACGACCAAATGATGCTTTCCATAAGCGTCCAGTGGTTGATGACGATAAGACTTCATCGTCTTCCTCTTCTTCTAAAAAACAAAATAAATATTTTTCATACTATATTATAATATAAATTCATTATATGTAGAAGAAATTATTTTGCCTGATTATTCTTATGGATAAATAACGATAGCTTATGATTTAAAAATATTGGAATGAAAACATCATATTCTTGTAATGCTCCTATTTTATATGGTACAGACATAATTAAAGATATTGTAAGCAAAATGCAATTTATTCTAAACCTGATAACGATGGACTCATATATATGTTAACAGTAATTTCAAACTTTTATTAGTAAATTGCACCATTCATAAAATCATTAAAACTTCTGTTTGATATATTACTACTATATGATTAAAACTCATACAAAAAGAAACTATCTTTATTGCACGTAGTGAATGGCAATAGTTAAGAGTTTTAGTCGATTTCTATATCATTGTCAACGTGTAAACTAAAACATACTCATATGCAATGAAAGTTTTGCTGTTTCATATCATAGTTAATAATTTCTTTAGACTTATTTAATCACATGTATATTATCAAATGATATTACCTTCATGATCATCAATAAGTGTCATTGGCGTACACAGAAAAAGTTTTGAATCAAATTGTGGTAATTCATCCTTATGTTCTAATAATTCACATAAATATGTTTGTCTTTGTGATAATTCTTTCACTTGTATTAATAATTGTCTAACATAGTGTTGTTCAAATAATTCTGGTCGTTCATCAAGACGAAGTTTAAATTTTAAATCATTATGATAAATTTCAATTGATAATAATCTTGCTGATAATAGTTTAGCATGTAATTCAATATCTGGATTATCTTGTTTAAGAGAATCAATAGCTAACATAGATTTTAAACGGTCTAATACAGGTGCTAAATCACCACGATGAAATGATGTTTTACGTGGATTATTTAATAATTGTAAACGTTGACGAATTTTTTCTTCATTTAAATATTCAAAATAAGCTGTACCATTTAAATAGAATGCAACTGATATTGATGTATCAGTAAAATGTGGTTGACATAATAAAACAAGATGACGGTAAGGTGGATCAAGACAACCAACAAATGTTGTCAATGACGATGACATACGAACAAGACGTATTGGTGTTTGAGCAAATGTACGTGAACATGTTGCAGCATAATCCTCAAATGACATATCTAAAAGAAGAGAAAAATAGATTTTTTTTTCTGTTTTATTGGAAATACTAAATGGGTAAGCACTGTTAGAAAACTACTAGACTATTCTGATTATCTTTTTTTATGGAATATTAAATTTTTATAATGTAGATGAATAAGTATCATTTTTGAGTACACGTCGTTGATATTGAATATTAAGTTGTTCAATAAATATAAATGTAAGAATTGTATGTGGACCAAGACGAGAGAAATATGGTGTAAAACCTTTCCAAAAACTGAATATTCCTTCTTTACGAGGAATACGTTGGAATACATCCTAAAATTTAATAAAAAGAAAGATTTAAAAAATATCGAATATGATTAATGATTCTTTCTTGATAATTGTGACAACTCAATAGATTTCGAATATTACGAAGTACTCAATACAAAAAAAAAGATAAGCTATTGTCATACTCTTACCATGAAACTGAGTTGCTTTATCTTGATAGATATATACATTCATGTAAAAAGAATTCATAAATTACTCGAAATAGTATTGACTTAGTTCACGAAAGCTTTAAAAATATTGTCTACGCGAGTTGAAACAACGGTGACTGTTCGAATAAAATAAGAAGAGCATGAGACAAATGTACACTCAAAAAGTAAAAGAAGCTATATGACCGTTGAACTATATATGAACATAAACGAAAATGAAGAGAAAGAAAAGAAAAGAAAAAAACGATCCATGACCTAATGTACGATTCGACGACAGAACAAGAATGAACATAAGTATATTGGTATATCAAACCACTACTGATATGTTTTTTTCAGTTGAAAGAAAAATGTATACTCAAATAAATTTTCTATGTAGAAATATATAAATGATTATATAACTAAGACAAAGCATATGAAGTATTTTTTTACACGATATTAATTAAAAATGGCAGATTGAAAAGACGAACAGTATACTGAAATTGTCACGGTAACTAGCAGAACTCACGTAAAAAAATTCAACAGCGGTCAAATCATGTGCGGTATATTTAAAATACTCTGAAGTTTATTAGCATGTCAAGTATGAATAAATTCTCATGAGAATACAATTTGTTCATATATATGTTCAATTGTCTAAATTTGTCCGTATAAATTTCTTCGATATGAAATAAAAACAATTATAACTTTCGTGAGTAACATTGTACGCTTTAAATTCAATTAAATTGATGTTTAAAAGAAAAATCAATCATCAAGTAAAATGAACAAATGATATTCTATAGTAATGAAATTTTACAAATTTATATTTCTTTGGTTATTTTAATGAAAATCAAAAGGCTAGTTATCAAACTGCTGATGTTTGACGATTATTATATTATTTAGGTAAAATAAATTTAAAACTACTTGTTTTAATAAGTTTATTCTATCAGATAAAATATATCTTTTCAAATCGATGTAGGAAGAAAGAACCACTAACAGTAACCTGCCACTTCTTTTTAGAACTGGCGTTATCTTTCTATAATTCTCTTATCGCAAAGGTTATCTTTGTTAAACAATAAGTAGTCCTTCAACGTACTTAGTACGCTTGACATATACATATATCCTAACTTACCAATATTCCATTATATTCTGGTTTTCCTTGTATAACTTTCATATTTTGATATCGAGTTTTAACAATATCAACTGGTAATGAAACAGTAGTAGTCACCAATGCTGCAATCAATGATGATACAGCATGTAGAAGAAATCCTTGTTCCATAAGACCGGATGATATAAGTACTTGTTTAGCTTGTGAATAGGTCGGCATTTGAGCAGCATTAACAATCATAGCTCGTGTTGATGTTGGTATAGCACCACGCCATAATTTAGTAATACCTTCTTCACGTGTAATACGTACAAGAGCGTCAAATACATGTGCATAATTTCGTCGTTCAGCTGCTGGTAATCGTCCATCAAGTGTCATACGGATCAATGCTACTTCGGCTGGAGTACCGATAAATGAACCTAAACCGCCAGCAGTAACACCCAAAAGAAGATTAACAAAGAAAGGAGGTGGACGACCATCAGCTTGTCGAAAACGTTCAAATAATGATTGATATATTCCTAAACGAGCTGTTGTATATGTTGCTTGACGAAATAAACCAGCTGAAAGACTAGATATAAAATATATTAAATAACTTTAATTTTTATTTTATAAACAATGTATTTACCCCGAATAAATGCCACGTAAACCTTCTTTACGAAATATAGTTGTTAATGCATCAAAACTATTTTTATATTCTTTAGCTGCACCACCTTCACCACTCATTTGCATACGATTTTTGACTACGTCCATTGGATGGACAAATAATGTAGCCGTCATTCTGAATGTAAAATTAATCAATCAAAGAAAATATATAAATATATATATGTACCCTGCTAGACCACCGATTAAAAATTTGACTGAATTTGGCGTATTTGTTTGAGCCTTTGGTGCATCTGACGTAGCAGTCGGTGGTTTCGATGCATCTGATGATTTAGTCGGCGTAGTCATTAATCGAATATTTCTCTTTGTTGTACTTTTTAGCTATTATTAAAATTGAAAAATTAAAAAAGAAACCTCATAGGTTACAGAAAAGCGATACGATTATTCTCTCAAAGCAGAAAAGAGCATGTACGAAGAAGAACCAATCAAAAATCAAATATAACAGTGTCACATGGAGATGTCACTTAAATACTGTTTATTAATACATGAATTGAGATTGACTAAACATAAGTTTTCACGATGAATTCAATAGTATTTTGAACACAATTTTATAGAGATTTACGATAATTTCTTTGATCAATCAATATTATATATCCGTCAATTATTTAAATGAAACCGTGAATTGAATATTTTGCTTGATGACGAAAAAAATAGATGCAATATCGTAGGATAATCTTAAAATGAATTTTTTTCTCTTAAGGTACTAATAATCGATATTCTTCGATTGAGTCAACAAATAATCATTTTAAATAATACTTTTTCAACATTAAAAAACTTGATAATATAATACAACGCGAAGAAAATGACTCCAATTATTCTTAGGTTTTACTAGAAACTCGTTAGAGAGTTTATGTCCAGTCTTCATTAATGCATATGTTATTTCTTGTATACTTATTGTGATCGTAGTTAAAAATATTATAATGCAATGAACAAAGACATAATAAATAAATAGAATATTATGTCGTTCATTTTATTCATACACAAAAAATTTTTCTTCTACGACAGCTAATTGTCAAATAAAATATGTCAACAAAAGAAACTTTACTATCTTTTTCGTAAAAAAAAATTACTGATAATTTACCATTAGGAGTATCACTTTATTTTTATTTTATAAAGAATAAAAATAAAGAAATAAACTAAATCTTTAGATTTATAAGAAAATAGATAATGTTGATCGCAGTTTTTTTCAATCAACAGCAATATTCTAATATGGAAAAACTTCTGTCCAGCATCTATTTTAGCCTGTGTCCCTATAATATCGGGCGGCCTATCTAGAAAAGATAAAACTTTAGATTTTTAAGAAAAAAAGTTTCTTTATTCTTTATTTTTTTGAAACGAAGTAACTTTCTCTTTATCTTTGTTTTATCAAAATAAAGATTAACTTTATCTTTATTTTATAAATCTAGAGATTTACTTAATTTCTTTATCTTTATTTTTTATAAAATTCCTCGATAGTAGTAAATACTGATTATCGAAAGATTATATTCTAAAAGTCAATAGTTTTATTGACTAAATATTTAATATATATATTTAGACTGAAATTCTATGACTTCGTATAGATTTTATTTATTCAGATTTAGTTTCATACATATATTTTTGAAACGTTTTTCTTGAAAAATATTGATTTAATCTAGCTGATATATCCTTTGTTGTTTTATTCGTCATATATAAATGTATTACTACTTTAAATATTCCTACTAAGTGCTGCATAATAAAGAAAGACTTTATTAGAATGTTGTTTTCATTTTCTTTTATCATCTTATGCCAAACATTCCTACATGTATATGGATGGGGTGGGATTGGTCATAGTATAGTTGTGCAGCTAGCTCAAAGTCAACTGACAGGTTCGGCACCAGAGTGGATTCGATCTCTTACTCCATGGCATTGGAATGGAAATTTAAGTGCAATGGCATCATGGGCTGATAGTATTCTTTACGCAGATACAAATCCGACTGGTTTTGGTAATTGGCAATGGACTCGACCATTCCATTACATAAACGTACCTGATTGGAATTGTAGTTATGATGTCAATAGAGATTGTATTAATGATGTTTGTATCGATGGTGCAATTAGAAATTATACGAAAAGATTACAAAGTTCTCTTGATCATATACAACATGAAGAAGCACTTTATTTTCTTATTCATTATGTTGGTGACATACATCAACCAATGCATACTGGATTTAAAAGTGATTATGGTGGTAATAGTGTTCGAGGTTAAGTTCTATTTTTAAATTTCAACATAAAAAAAATAATTTTAATTTAATTTATAGTTCGATTTATGAATAGAACAGCATTAACTAATCTTCATTCTCTCTGGGATTCTGGTATGATAGATTATCGTATTCAACAAGATTTTAATAGAAATTCAAGTAGGTATTATGAATTTATTCATGGACTAATGGTTCGCCAGTTTATACCACCTAATGACGATGATATTCAACAGTGGATAAGTGAAAGTTTGAATTTTATTTGTCAAGAAGCTTATTTTGATGATGCAAACAGAACAATGAATGCTTCAATGACATTTAATTTAACTGAAAATTATTTCAGACGTGTTTATCCAATATTTGAGCAACGTCTTGCTGCAGGTGGACGTCGACTTGGAGCACTTCTCAATCGATTAGCACTAGCACCAGGATCAACACAAGCACCAGCATCAGGATCAACACAAACACCAGCATCAGGATCATCACAAGCACCAACACCACCACCTTCAGCAACAGATAAACTATGCTTGAATATATATATTTTGACTGCTGTTTTCTGTTTTGAATTTATCTTAAGTATAACTTTGAGAATTATCTAATTCATTCTATATATAATCAAATATCGATAATAATATTCTTTTTAATTTTATGTTTCGCAAATAAAAAGAAATAAATGCTTGATCTCTTTAATTATGATATTGTTCTTTATTTAATATATTAGTCACATCTGTAACATATATTTCAGATCAAATCAAAATGTTACACAGATTTGTTCGATGACATTATCTATTACTTATTTGTTTAGAAAAAAGCAGTTTTATAGAACATTTTCTCGTTAACTCAGTTAATAAGTATATCATTGAGATCTGACAACAATGACACATCTGTGTACTGTCTTCAAAATAAATTCTATATTATTTTTGTCATGAGTTACATATATGTAATATTTTATTTCAAAATCTCGTATTTTCAGGTATAGTTTTCATTTCGAACTGTTTATCACATTTTTCTTGACGTATCCTATGTGCATTAATGAAAGCAAGTATACAAATACCAGTAAATAGAAAAATACTAATATAAGTTAGTACAATTAAAACTAAAGCACCGCGCATTATCGTTGAATAACAAAAATTTGATGTTGATTGAGTATCATATTGAATATTATTTGAATAAGCTTGATAAACACGTATTTGAATAAGAATAAAAAAGATAAATGTAATCACACCAAATATAAAACTAACAAAACCTAAAAAATATTTAGATTAGAGTTAATGAAAAAGTACAAAAAACTTACCAACAAGAAGCTTTCGCATTATTCCATTCTTAGCACTTTGTTGATTGTTTACTGAAGTAAGCATTTTAAGAAATCGATAAGCAATACCTAAAAAAAAGAGTGCAAATATACCACCAATTGCCATAAGTAAAGGAAGATCAGGTGCTGCAGAACATTGGTGATTAGCATTTTCACCATCTTTCACAACATATTGAAATCCAATAGAGAGTTGAATTATTGGAATAATAAAAGTTATTATAGCACATACAAATACGATCACATGAATCATTTTATTTCATTTTATTTCATTTTATTTTATTTTTTTTCTCTACTGTATTTACAATAGTTTAATAAGCAAAACTTGAAGAAAGTCAACTATATGACGAAATTATATGAGGACTAAAGATAAGAGTATAATGACAAAAACAGTTGTTATCGGTGAGACACATACATGGTCGACGTGCTGTTAATATTAATGAACAAAGATGAGGCGGAGATATTGAATGACGATTATATTTATCAAGTTTATCTCTATTCTGTTCGCGACGATTTTGTCGTCGTCGTCGTATTGAGAATGTAGGTAATGTTAATGAACCACATGCATAACCAGAAAAAAATCGAGCATGTGCGTGTTTTAAAATATTAAGAGCTCGACGTGCATTTGATGATTCAAGTAACATCAATAAATTATCATATTCAGTTCGATCAACAAGTTCACTTTTCATTTGCTTTTCTTCAATCGAACAATTATCATTTAAACTTTTGATTAATGAAATGATATCAGTAAATGCCGATGATGATGATGACATTGGATAATCATGAAATGCAAGTTGACCATTTATATCAAGTTGAGCTGAAAGATTCGGATATTTCTGTAAAATAATCGAAACAAGATTAACTCGTTCTTTTTCATTTTTCCAATCATTATTTATAATTAATACAGAATGATTTTGTCCTTCAACTTCACCACCAATACCTATTCCATCTTGACAAAATGCATAACCAAAAAGAGCACTAATGATACGTGCTTGTTTTTCATTACCATGAATCTTTGAAAATAAACAATAAATTTAATTCGAATTTATTCTTTAAATTTTCACTTACTTCAACAAACATATTTGGTTCTAAACCCCATTGAGCAGTCTGTGAAAAACCTGATCGAAGAACAATTTCATGATCTGGAATTAATTTTGTTAATGCTTTTATTTGTTGTTTATTACATTCATTATTATCATCATTAATTAATGTATTAATAAGTAAATCATGTAAATATCGACTTTGTTCAAATGCTCGTTGACCAACTTGATGACCCGGAACAGAAGCAATTTGCACGAGATACGTAGCAGTTGTTGACGTCATTGATATTTAACTCGATGCTTTCTTTTTTATCATTCTGTTACACATATGTGTATATATATATATATATCTATACATCACGCACACAGGACATGACAAATGCGTACTTCTATTGTGTTTTATTAAGGAATCAAATAAAAATGTACAAAGGCGGTTAATTAAAAAATTTTTTCCTACAATTCTTTATGTTTATGAGAGGATAAATTAACGAGAAGTGTTTGTCCAACAGCACATGTTATACAAACACCAAGTATATCCATGATAACTTGAATGATTGGACCTGCATGAGCAGGATCAACATGTATAATACGTTGTAAAATTATTGGAAGTAATGTACCAAGTAAAATCGATGATGTCACTATACAAAATAATGCTATTCCAATAGTTAATGATGGTAAAATTGCACCACGTTCTTCAATCCATACACGAACAAAACCAACTAATGTAACCAATGCACCAATAATAACTGCTGAAAATGTTTCACGTAAAATAAGTGAACGAACTGAAAATGATTTCGATGTTGCTAAACGACGAATAACTAGAACAGCTGCTTGATTACCAGCATTTCCACCGGCACCAACAAGCATTGTTAAATACATTGTTATTAATATATGACGAGAAATAAGATCCGAAAATGATTGTAAAATAAATGATGAACCTGATTGAAGAATCAATAAGGCTGATAAAAGAAAAACACGTGAAAATATATTATTTTCTTCTTTAACAGGTTTTTCTTTTTCATCAACGTCATCTAAACGACGACGAACATGTTTAATAAATGTTTGTAATTCTTCAGATGATAATGATGAGAATTGTTCATCAAATGTTTCAATTATTTTCGATGAACGATGACGTTGTGACATATTTAATATTGTTTAAAAAAATAAATCTAAAAGTATCTCTACAAAAACGATTTTGTAGATAATTATGATAGCTTATATTTTTATCTTTATAATGCATACAAAATATTATTATTGTTATTGGGGATCGATAATAAATTCTTGTTTTTCTTTTTCTTTTTCTCATTCAGTTGCACATGTAAAATAGCGCTTTATATACATTCGACGCGAAGCATAAAAAGAAAAATGAGAAACAAACACATATATAAATAAAGAGAGTATTGTTATTGTGTACGATAAAAAGAATGATTCATCACTACCCTAGTTCTTTTTCTTCACGTTGTTGTGTTCTAGATAACAGTTATATATAACTTAAAAAGAACCATCAAAATTTCGTTTTTTGAAGTTTACAATTTTTTTATTCAATAAAAATAATACAAATTTCTTCGAGCTGATTTTCTCTCTTAATTTAACAGCATGGAGTCATTAGACCACTTTTCTAATTCTTGTATTTTGAAGAAAAAAAAAGTAATATGTCAAGAGACAACTCATTTCCAAGTAAAAACACTCAAATAATTGAAATATTTCATGACTTTCAGCGTCAAACATTAACTTAAATTAACAGTAGACATAGCATCTGCGGTTAATAGAGTAAAATTATATATAATCATGGCATATTTTAGACATTATCATAGTGCTTTTTCGGTAAGTTTTATCATTTTCTTAAAATTGATTCAACTCGCCATAGTCATATTGTCTGTTTTCTCTAACGGAAAATACTCAGACACTACTATAGCCATTTCATACTCAATTACAGACGGAAATATAGACATCACCTTCTTCATCAAGCAAAAAAATACTAAATATAAGGATCAATTTACTTACGTACTATAGAAATGATTACAATCAAATAATCTATGCTTTCGCAATCATCATTGATACAAATAGTATATAAAATAATATAACCGGAAATATAGACGTAACGATTATAGTTGATTATAATCATACTCGGAAAGTATTTGAGAGAAAAGAAAAAGGAATTGAATGTATTGTATACTTGTTAAGTAATCATCTGCACATGTTACAGACTCACATTAGTGAGTCAAACAATTATGTATGAGACGATTATAAATCAGGTCGTTACTACTATCGATGACGAAGAGGTATAAGATGCTAATTAGATCTTAAATCGAATTATCGATTAATATTGTTATAAACAAAAAAAACGTTAAATCAGATTGAGAATGAACTATACTGCTCGTCATACGAATTCTAGCTATAGTACATCAACAATAGTACCTGTAAGATTTTTTTTCTTTCTATATATTAATATATTTTTTTTTCTTTAGTTTAAAACTATTTCCGGCGAAATATCTCATCGAACAGTATTACCAACTCAACCAAGTCGAGCACCATTAGCTACCTTCGATGAATATGGTGATATTCCAGTTTCTGATATACAACAATCATCTTCTTCTTCTCATACGTGTACTTATAATGGTCAACAAGATATCGTTCATGAATATTGTTGTTGTCTATGTTCTTGGGAACGATATCGAAAAGATTTTTGTCGATTTCTTATTCAATTCTTATTTTCACAGCTAGGTTTAATCATTCTAGTTTTTATTTATATTATGATGGGTGGTCTTCTTTTCTATACAATTGAATCAAAATATGAATTACGTAAAAATGAACAAATTAAAATAAAACATTTACATCATATTCATAATATTCGTCATATAGTTACTGAAGAATTTAATTGGATGTTAAATGCATCATTTGAATTACGTTATGCACTTTGGCGTGGAATGTTATCACGTTTAGATGCTTATGATGATACTCTATGGCATGTAAAAGTTCAAAGTGAAAGATTTGATCGATTAATTGATAATGAACTAGCACATATGCAAGCTGATGAAGAAAAACTAGCGGATAAACAAGATGCACCATCTGATGCATCTTATAATCAAAAATGGACGTTCTCGACTGCTATGCTATATTCAGCTACATTAATTACAACAGTTGGATTCGGAAATATTGCACCTAAATCTATGTCAGGGAAATTAATAACATGTCTATATGCTATGATTGGAATTCCAATAATGATTGTATATCTAACGAATACAAGTAATATACTTGTTTTTATCTTCATCAGATATTATTCGATGATATATAATTTTATTCATCGAATAAAAAGACGATGGCGAAGACGAAGACAAGCAAAACTATCTGTAGAAGTTAGTAATACGAATTTTGTTTTTAAATCAAAAATTTCTATTAATTTAAAATTTTAGATAGAAAATGAAACTGTTCAACATAATGTACCCATAATTGTTGCATTTGGTGTTCTTGTTCTTTATATTACAGCAGGTGGTATTTTATTTTCTTACTGGGAAGGATGGTCTTATGTTGATGGTGCTTATTTTTCATTTATTACATTTACTACGATAGGTTTAGGTGATTTAGTACCTGGCAAAGGAACATTAACTGAAAATAAAAATGGTAAATCAATTTTATGTGCACTTTATCTTCTATTTGGTCTTGCTTTTACTGCAATGTGTTTTAAATTAATGCAAGAAGATTTATTTGCATTTAAACAATGGATATTTACTCGTCTTGGTTTTGATAATTATTATAGTCAATCTATACATTACGAGCATTCACATAGAATTCACACACGTGCTAACAACACGTGATTTGTCTTTTTTTTTTTGTTTTGTCAAGATTTTTTTATACCCCATTCTTTTATTTATCTTACAAAAAAGGAAAAAAATATGCGCTATGTGGTTTTATTTTTTTATTCTGCTATTTTATTATCGTGCTTACGCATGTCAGTCGACTCAGTACAAAGGTAGAGAGAGTAGACATATTCTTTTTTTGAATCGCTATTTCATAAAAAAAAGAAGGAATATATTGAGTATGTCTATCAAGTTTGATATAATACAATAAATAAAACTAGTTTTTCTACCTGCGTTAGTTTAATTAAGTGATCTTCGAATATATAAAAGGTAAATATAATATTTTGAATGCGTTAATTCTATTCAGTATAACTGATAATATTATTATAGGTCGACATAATGTAAAAATAATAGCTATATAATACTGTAACAAATATCGATTTATATTACATAAATTACCAGACATCGACTTTAACCTTCCGATGATATATATATATCGAATAATTGATTGTTTTTGTATTTTTGCAGAAGTCGGATATAATAGAATATTTTTGTATGCATCGTGTTTAATGAGACATTCAGTAATAAAAATAAATACATAAAACAGAATACACAAGTTTCTATTGCTCTCTAAATAGACAATTGATAAAATAAAATAATAAATTTGAATCGATTGTTCGATAGCGACATCCAACATATTTCGCTGTAATCCTACATGAAAATACAATGTATCAAGCGTCTGATTCGTTTATTAGACTACTCGTACCTTTTACACTCGAGCTATTATTGTGACCCGTCATGAATGTGTACTCATTATTTGGAGAAAAATATAATTGATGTCTATAGCGTACTGTATAGTATTATATTAATAGAGAATAAATTTAAACCAGTTAGAAAATATAGTATATTTTTTCTTTCGACAGAACACATTAGAAATAAAAGGATACGTTCATAATTTTAGTAATCAATTTATTTTTCTAGATATTTCAATGGCTAGTAGACGTGTTTTAGTATTAGATGATCATCAGATTGGATCAATGATTGAAGGACATTCATGGTCAGAGTTTATTGATGATGATGATGATATTGAATTATATATTTTTACAAGTGAAGGTGCTTTATCTGAAAAAGACAAATCGTCTCCACGTGTTCGTGCTTATAAAGAAGTTGCTCATCCAACAACAGATGGTACACTTGAAATATGGTCATTTGAAATGCATAAAAAATATTCATTTACACATGTTTATACAAATAATGAAGATTTAATTATAAGAACAGCTCATATACGTACATTACTTAATATAAAAAATGGTTTAACAGCTGAAACTGTTCCAGCTTATCGTGAAAAAGTTCGTATGAAAGAATTTGCTTCGAAAGGTGGTTATCCTGTTCCACCATTTCAACGTTTATTTGCACCAGCTGATCTTATTGGTTTTATTGAAAAACAAGGATATCCTGTTGTAGTTAAACCAACTCTTGGTTGTGCTTCAGCTGGTCTTAGTTTAATTAAAACTGAAGAAGATTTACATACATTTCTTTCAACAAAACTTTTCGCATCTATTGATGTTGATCAACGAATGGATTTAGTTGGTGAATTTATGGCTGAAGGATATATGAAAGGTGGCATGTTTCATGTTGATGGTATTGCGAAGAATGGTCAAATTATACATGCATGGCCATTTGTTTATATTCATACATGTTTAAGTTTTTGTCAAGATGGATCAGCTTATGGAAATTCATCTGTTCCTCGATCAAATCCACTTCATGATCGTTTAATTAAAACTGCACAACGTCTTTTAAATATTTTACCTACACCATCTGATGGTTTAGTATTTCATTTAGAATTATATGAAAATCTTGATGAAAATCGTTTACCTGATGATGATTTTGTTTTATGTGAAATAGCTGCTCGTGCACCTGGTGCTTCAATAACACATCTCATTGATTTATTATCTTTTCAAAATGATAAAAAACAATCATTTGCTCGATTAGATTTTCGTATAAGTGTATCATTACCAATACCAGAATCTATCGATGATGAAGAAAAAGTTGTTTCAGATCTTATTGTACCACGTAAACCGGGTAAACTTATGTATATACCACGGGAATGTCCAATACCTGATATAAAATATATACCATTAGCTGATACTGAAAAGCCAACAGTTTTTGAAAAATATGATGTAAATGGTATGAATAGTTCTTGTCGTTTTATAGCAGAAACAAAGACAATGGAACATGGACAAGAATTAGTCGAAAAAGGTTTTGAATGGTTTGAAAGTGTGTTCATAAATACACCACTTGATGAGCCATGTACTGTCTCATTAATGAAAGAACTTCATCGTTATTTTCATAGAAAAATTTTTAAATAATCCGCATATATTATATAAAATGTTAATTGATTTTTTTAAGTTTATTTATATTCAAAACTATTATTAAACTAATAAATTTTTTTTTCAAAGCTGTATCATCATTATTCCAGCTACTTAATTTAAATCATTTTTTTATTATGATAAATATAGTTAAATAATAGCACTTCTTGTAACATATAAATTTTATCTGTAAATAAATCTCATGCAATAATGTTTCTCATCTATGATTTATTTCTTAAAAATACGTACGGATTCATAGTTTTTCTAACAAGATTATCGATTATGTAAATATAGTACATTGGTTTGTGCTGCCATCATTATCACTTGGTCATTTTCATTCGTTATCATTGCTTTGATGACAAACTCAATCAAAACTAGCAGGACGAAAGAAAAAAAGATGTGAAGACAAATATCAAACAATCTTGTCAAAATTTGAAGGATTTCTATTAAAAATGTCACTATATCATCTGAAATTATTAATTAAAAAATCAGCTCGTTATGCTTGGCGTCGGCGAATATGTCGATGTTGTCCTAGGATCATATTTGAATTATTTATTCCTACCATATTTATTCTTCTCTTATGTCTTCTTCGTTGGATACATACACCTTCATCTAAAACTATTAATCAAGCAGCATCATTATCGAACAGTATCGATTCAAATCGTATACGTTTAACACCTTCCTTCATTATTTCACAGCAAGACTCGATCAGAATTCTGAATTATACATCAGTTTATCGATGTCCGCCATCATTGATAACGATTGATATCATATCTGATCATCTATATAATCGTTTTAGACGTTTATGTCCACGAAGTACTTTTGTCTTATCATCGGAACAATTTCATGGACATATTTTAGTTAATACTTCTCTAAAAACACATACTATCAGTTATCGTTGTCCATATAACAAACAACAATGGTGTCAAAAAACAAACCTACTAAACAAAAATCAAATTCAGCATCCGTCTACATATTTATGTTCAAAACAAGATGTTAAAGAATATAATTTATTATTAAAAGCTTATCTTGCAATTGAATCTCTTTTAAATCGACCGATACAAAAATATCAATTATCAATCTATACATGGCCTTGTTCATCCTATATTTCGGATGCGCTGTTTGAATATCCTAATTTTATACTTCCAATTATTTTAATACTTATCGATGGATATATTTTATTTAGTTTTAATTTTCTTTTTCATGAAATAATCGATGAAAAACATCAAGGAATAACTGAACTTCTCCGATTAATTTCTATTCATCCCATACTCAATAGTCTTGCTTGGTTTTTACGTGTTTTTATTATACAATTAATAATAAGTATATTTCTAATTTTAATATTAAAAATTTCTTTCGATGGAGGAATTTATTTTGCTTATGTCTCAATCTGGTTTATTATTTTAACAATTTTTTTATGGACTATTCAAGTTCTTTCACGTTCAATTCTTGTTGCTCACTTTTTTAATAGTATACTTCAAGCATCACTTTGGTCATGGTTTATCTATGTTATTTCATTTTTGTTAGCAATTTCATCATCGATACAATTACCAATGATTCTTCGTTTAATTGCGTCAGCTTGGCTACCATTCTATTCAATAAAACGAATAATTATTCTCTTTATACAAATAAATACCAGTGTAGGTCGTCAAACGAATTTAACAACTGAAATTATTTTAATTTGGTTAAGTATGATAATTGGTAGTCTTTTAATATGGTTATTAGCATATTATTTCGAACAAATTCGACCAGGTAAATATGGTATACCACGTTCCTGGTTATGGCCATTAGATTATATTCGTAATAAACCCAATAGACGCGATAGTAGTGCTCGTGAAAATATGATTGAAATACCGGCTAACCAACAAACAACAGTTCGAATAAATAATTTAACAAAGAGTTTTGGTCGAAAAAGTACTGAACAACAAATTGCTGTTGATCATATTTCATTTAATCTTGAAAATTCTAAAATACATGGTCTTATTGGTCATAATGGTGCTGGAAAAACGACAACAATGGAAATGTTATGTGGTTTATTACCATGTGATTGTGGAACAATTGAAATACATAATAAAAATTTCTATGATAATTTACAAGAACTTCGATCTTGTATCGGTTATTGTCCTCAACAAGATATGCTTTTTTCATATTTAACTGTACAAGAACAATTAGAATTTTATGCTTGTGTACGATCCAAAGGACAACATATTGATAATAATCAAATTCAAGAATTATTAACTATGATGGATATGTATCAATATAATCAACAGTTATGTCATACATTATCGGGAGGTATGCAACGAAAATTATCAATTCTATGTGCGTTTGTTGGTCAAGCTAATGTAATAGTTTTAGGTGAGATGAAAAGCTTTTGTTATGATTGTATATGAAATAAAAATTGAATCTTATAGATGAACCATCATCGTCACTTGATCCTGTTGCTCGTCGAATACTTTGGTCATGGCTTCGACAATATAAAACAAATCGAACATTATTAATCTCATCTCATTTATTAGATGAAGTCGAAGAACTTTGTGATTCAGTTATTATTCTTGATTCAGGTAGAATTCAAGCACAAGGTACAATTCTTGAACTTAAACAACAATTTGGACCAGCAGGCGATCGAATTTATTTGGATGTTATACCAAACTATATACCAAATGAATGGATTATTGATCAAGATAATCATTATATACAGATACCAAATCGTAAACAATTAATTCAATTACTTGTACAATTAGAAAAAGATAATATTCAATATTCATTAGTTAATATTACACTTGACGATATTTTTCTCAAATTAACATCAACATCGGAATCATTAAAACATGGTAAATATCTTCTTATTTCTAATAATCTTAAATATATACATGTTTATCTAGATGAGAATAGTATTAAATCACAAATTAATGAATTATTTACTTTACGAACAACTACACAATTGACTTATTTATGGTTTCAACAAATCTTAGGTGTCTTAATTCGAAGAAGTCAAATATTTTTAAAACAAGCTCGTTTATTACCAATTGTTATATTTCTTTATATAATTTATACACTTACACCACTTTATATGCCATCATTGACTTCATCATCTGAATCAATTCGTTATATAATTTCTTCTTCTTCTTCGTTTGAATACAAAACCAAATTAAATTTAAAAAATTTCGATATTAAATCAATTCCATTTTCTCATTCATCACAAGAATTTCAAAAACATTTATTAGGTAAATTATATTCTTCTTTTCCTCGGAAAAATGACTTGATATTCATCTCTAAATATTTAGAACTACCAACATGGTCATCGAATTCTAATCATCAAAAAAAATTAATTGGCCTTCGAATAATATCTCAAGATCAAATGGAATGCTATGTGCCATCACCTGCTCTATCAAATACAATTACTTCATGTTTACCGATATTTTCATTATTTTCTAATCGATCGATTTCACCATTACAATTACTCGGAGAAGAAGAATCTATTATAATATCTACATCTCAACACGACTCATCTTTCTTTTGTTTCTATACACTACCACCTACACTTCATCTATCATTTATTTTATTATCCCTTATTTTAATTGTTTGTGCAGCATTAGCCATTCAAGATTATGCATCAGGTCTTCATTCCTATTCACTTATTCATGGTCTTCGATCACCCATTCATTGGTGTATTATATTTCTCAGTGATCTTATTTTATGTCTTCTATGGTTAATTATTCTTATTTTAATAGCACGTTTTGTTCATTCATCAACTTTTAATGATCAATTTTTTGCTTTAACACCACTTCTTTTCATCGTTAATCTTCCATTTATATATCTAATTGCAAAAATTTTCAAAACACCAGTATTAGGTGCAACTATAATTATATTTATTCTTCAATTAGCACATATTTTAAATACATTAAAGATATTTATGGAAATTTTTCGAAATTATCGAGCATTTTCATCATTAATGTATATCATACGATGGTTACTTTTACTTATATTTCCAAATGTGAATGTCTATATATTAATTGTAGCTATATTAAGACGATCTTTATGTGAATTTGATGATTCAATATTTGAACAGCAAGGACTAGAATTTGCACATGAACAATATTCAAATAAAATTCTCATTCATACATTGATTTTTATTAGTCAATTTATCTTATATTTCATTTTACTTATTATAATTGATATTTGGAACATACGATTTCCTTGGAATAGAATTAAAAGTAAAATAGATCAACAACAAGAAGAAGATGATGATGTCAAAGAAGAAAGAGTCAGGATAAAATCAATGAATGACGATGATAAACAATGTGAAGCACTGGTTGTTGATAATCTTTCTAAATATTTTCATGGATCGAAAATTCCAGCTGTTGATCGATTGACATTTTCTATACCACATCGACAATGTTTTGGTCTTTTAGGATTCAATGGAAGTGGTAAGTTTGTAGACATAATAGTATTTTTTTTCTGTATATCATATTGTAGGTAAAACAACAACATTTCGCATGTTAGTTGGTGAATTACAATCAAGTGATGGTTATATCTATCGAAAACATCAAGATTCTATTGGCTATTGTCCTCAGAAAGATATTTCATTTTCAGCATTAACTGTTATACAATCTATTGATTATATATGTCGTCTTCATGGTCTTCAACCTTCATTATTAAATGATTTAATCTTAACACAATTTCAACTTGAAAAACATCAACATTATTTAGTATCAAATTTAAGTGGTGGTACTCAACGTCGTCTTCATTTAGCTTTATGTTTAATTGGATCACCAACACTTCTATTACTTGATGAACCAACAGCAAAAGTTGATCCTGTATTACGTAGTCATATTCGTTTGATATTGCAAAATCGATCAGATGATACATCGATTATATTTGCTTCACATTCAATGCTTGAATGTGAACAATTATGTGATCGTTTAACAATACTTGTTCGTGGTAAAGAACGATGTTTAGGTACAGTTGAACATCTTAAAAATAAATATGGCATTGATTATCGTATACGATTAACATTACTTCAATCTTCATCATTACAAATACCATTACTTCTCTCTATTGATAATAGTAATGAATATATCTATCCAAAAGGTAGTTTAGCACAATTATTTACAATATTAGAAGAACTTGTTGAACAACAAAAAATTGCATCAAATTATACAGTACAATTAACATCATTAGAACATATTTTTTTAACATTTCAACATTCGAAATAGACCTAAAAGTCTAGTCAAATTTTTATCAATGAAAACTATGCAAGATATTAAATAAGTAGATTTATATTTGAACTTTTTATTGTATTTTAAATGCCAGATGTATATATTCCGGATAATTTTTACTGATAGACAGTGAATTTGTAATTTGTTTTTTAAATAAATAAAATATTTAGTAAAAAAAAAAGTACGAACTAATGTAAACTTAACCTATCATATAAAACATAGATAAATATAAAGGTAAACTGTTATCTTTGTCTATATAAACTTTCAGATAAATATCGAAAGTTGCGACAATCTACAATTATGTATTTTATAATTGGATTCGTAGTTTTTGTTTATATATCGTATCGATTGTATCAACATTTTTTTCCATCACCAAATATAAATCCAACTGGTAAATATGTATTAATAAGTGGATGTGATACTGGTTTTGGTTATGGATTAGCTATTGAATTAGATAAACAAGGTTTTAATGTATTCGCTGGTATTTATAATTCTAATAATAAAGATAAATTAACAAGCATTCTTTCATCACGTGCAACCGTCTTTAAATTAGATATAACACAAACAGAAGATATTGATCTTGCCTATGAAATGATAAGTAGTAAAACAAAAGTACTTCATGCACTTGTTAATAATGCTGGAGTTGGTAGTTATGGATATATCGATTGGATTTCGGTGGATTCTATACGTCAAGTAATGGATGTGAATTTTTTTGGACATGTTACAATGACAAAAAAATTTTTACCATTACTTATAATGAGAAAAGATTCACGTGTTGTTAATATTTGTTCAGTAGCTGGTTATATAAGTGTACCGGGAATGGTTTCTTATAATTGTTCAAAATATGCTTTAGAATCATTTTCGGATTGTCTTCGTCGTGAAATGTCTATATGGGATTTACGTGTTAGTATCATTGAACCTGGTTTTATGAAAACCGCTATTGTCGAAGGACATGATAAAACATTACATGTATTATGGAATGAATTGAAGAATGATGTCAAAGATCGTTGGGGTGAAGAACATCTTGTTAAACAAGTAGAAGAACTTTCGAATAATCTATTGATAAAATATGCTGAAAATCCTAATAAAGTTATTAATGCACTTAAACATGCTGTTATGAATACGAAACCACATATTCGTTATCGACCTGGATGGCAATCGAATGTAATGTTTGCGCTATCGCAATGTCCGGCTTGGTTAGTTGACTTTGCTATCAATAAATTCAATACAGGAGGTATTACTCCTATAGGTGCACGTAATCAATTGAAAGACTGAATTCATTTATCTTTTGAATAAATAAAAAAAAACAAAGCCTTTTCATAATCCGGTATTTCATAGAGCGACATCCCCTATAAATCATATATGATTTGTCAATCATTTGTATCCAATCAAGCGAATATAATCTTTTTTCCGTTGTTCATTTTGTCTTCTTTTGACAGCACAGAAGAAAAAAAAATCGTTGTCAATATAAAAAAAGAAAGAGTAATCATTTAAAAGGAAAAAACAATGACTGATTTCTTTGAATTTAATCTAATGTCGGATCAAATAAAATCCAAATCTCGACGAACCTATTCACAAAGAAATGTATCTTCACTTCAACTTGAATTAACAAAAAATCGAAAAATGATAAATATGAATACAACAAAGACAACTTTAATTAATCGAACACTTAGTTTTAAACCATTATCAGAGACAAGGTTTATATATGGTTTTTTATTTTATTTAAAATAATACTTTTTTGTTTTAATCTAGTTCATCATTAGCTAATGTAGAAAATACACCGATGAAAAAACTCTCATGTAAATTAGATACATCTACTATAATTTCAACATCTCAAGAAATAATTGAAGAAACACCAGTCAAAGATAAAGATACTGAAAATGAGACTATACCATCAGATAGAATGGCACGTGATATTCAAAAACTTACTCTTCGTCTTCGCTCGTCAGTTCCATGTAAGATTTTGTATTTCGAAATTTTGTTTTTTATGCTCCTTTTATAGTATTCGATATTCCTATTATGGATAATCAACCAACAAAACCAACGACTCTTCATCTTTCACAAGTGGTTAATCGTGTATCTCGTTGTAATCATGTTTTAAGACATTTTGTAAGAGAAGCACAAAAATATTCACCTAAATCCAATGAAATTCAATTGACATCAAAACCTATTCTATCATTACCACCACATGAAAGTATGTTTTTTTTGTCTTGAATGAATACATGAAATGATATGTTTTTCTTTTTTTTTAAAGAAGGTCGACGTCGTCTTTTTGTTGATTCTCCTCAACAGAATAAAACAAATCCTATCGATGAAAATCAACTACCAAAAACACCACGAAAAGCTAAAGGTGTTATAAAACAATTATTTGCATCACCATCACCATCTTTTAAACGAACGGCATCGTCAACAAATACGAATATAAAAATAATCGATAAACGTCAAAAACTTTTCTAATTGTATTGTTTTTTTTCTTTCTTATTTGTTTTATCTTATGTTGTCAGATATATATATATGTATATAAATATTGAATTGTCTTATTTTATAGATGAGTAATGGATATACGATATCGAGCAATATATGGCTCGTTATTATTTATTTTTTTAATTGCATGGATTTTATTAATACCTGAACAAATTAGTCAATCTTATCCTCGTGTATATGTAGCTATTCCACCAGCAAAAAAATTTGATTATATATTAGAACCTGGTGATGATATATGTGCAACTGATGAACCATTACTTTTAATTGTTTATGTTCATTCAGCAATAGAAAATCGTCATCGTCGAGAGTCGATTCGTTTAACATGGGCATCATATTCAACATTTGGAAAACATATAAGAGTTTTATTTATGCTTGGTTCAAGTCAAAATACTGAATTAATGAAACAAGTACAATTTGAATTTGATACTTATCGTGATATTGTTCAACAAACATTTATTGATACATATCGTAATTTAACATACAAAGGTATAATGGCATTGAATTGGATATCACGTCATTGTCATCGAGTATCATATATATTAAAAACCGATGATGATATGTTGATAAATATGTTTTCCATTCTTAATCATCTACATACATTGACAAATGTTTATCCAACTGAAGCATGGAATTCAACAATAGCTTGTCTTCTATGGACACGAATGCGTGTTTCACGAGATCCATCATCGAAATGGTTTGTTTCATCTGATGAATATCCCTATGAACATTATGCACCATATTGTTCGGGTTCGGCTTATTTTATAACTCGAGATTTAATTCAACCACTTGTTGAAGCAACTCAACATATACCATTCTTTTGGATTGATGATTATTATATAACAGGTCTTTTACCACGTGCAATACAATCATCAGTTCATGTTAATTATTTATATATTAATTCTCTTTTTGTTGTCAATGTTGACCTAGTTGAACAACGTTTTCTTTCACCATTTGGTCTTTCTTCCCTTGTTTTTGCCCATATGCCCTTGTCAGTTAATCGTCTTTTATATGTCTGGCAAAATTTAATGTCAAATAGTCATGCAGCACAAAAATATCGCAATCGAACATTTTACTAGTCATTTATATATATTTTATTTCCCTATTGTTTTGTCAATTAATATCTTCCATATTTTTATTGTCTTTGTTTTTTTTAGATAAAAATGGTTTGGTTTGAAATTATTCCATCACTTGTTCTTACTGCAGGTCCACTTCTAGTTGTTGCTGCACCTGTTATGTTTATCAGCAATTGGTATTTTCTCAATGGAAAAGTAAAGATAATATTCTTATCCATTTGTAATTCATTTAATTTCTATTCGTATATGATTAGAAATATGGGCCGAAAAATATGACGAAAGATGATCGAGATTATTATATGTATTTAAGAGATCGACGAATTACTGGAAATGAATATTATCCTCGTGTATGTATTCAATATAAGCAAATGATTTGTATGAAAAATGTGTGTTTTTTTAATTCTAGGGCGTAGAAGCGGTTGATGAACGTCCAACATTGGTGAAACTTCGAAATCTTTGGAGCATGTAGAAATACTAATAGATTACTTTTTTGATCTCTTCCTAAATAAATAGATTTTAACATATTTTTTCATAAGTTGTAAATCATATAGATATTTATTATTAAAATTTGATGATATTAATAATTAGAAATTCTACATATATGTTGAAAAAAAATGTTGATTTATCAATGAAATATAAATTTAAGGACAAAGAGCTTCTGATCGACGAATAATTAAGCGAGTATCAATTGGAAATGTGAGATGATCACCAAGTTTGAGTGAGCCTTGCTCTTTATCATGTTCATATGCAAGTGAAACAGCACGTCTATTCTCCTTTGCACTTACAATAACTTCATACATTTTATCACCAATTGTTAAATCAAGTGCATATCCTTGATATTTAATACCATGAAAAATAAGTTTTTTAGCTTGATTTGGTAAATGACCACGGGGTTTGAATTCGATTTGATCTAATGTTAAACGAATACCACCATAACCAAATATAACAGATTGTAAGAAACCTCCAGCTCCTGTTATAAAATTAACTGCACCAACACCTGATTGAGCTTCAGTCCATACCTAAAATAGGAAGTAAACCAAACTAGAATAGAAAAACAAATAATGAAAACGAACGTTGAATGGCGGTCGAACATAAGTTTGATAAGAACGTTCAAAAAGTTGTTGAGCTTTATCGAAATCTCCTAATTCAATAAATCCAATTGAATGCATAGACCAAGTCATAGCTGGACCATCCGCACGAGTTAAAGGTTCATATGCTAGTAAATCATTTCGTCTTACTTGATCAGTCATTGGCCACATAAGTGGAAATCCGAGAAGAACAACATCTGCTTGTTTAATAGTCGAATTTTCTGAAAATAGATAGATTTCTTCTATATAAACCAAAAATCACATAGATTTATTTACTTAAATCAAAATCTTCATATTCAAGATGATTTTGTGTTGTATTATCAAATGGAAAATGTAAATTAGAAGCAATATCAAGCCAATTTTGAGGTATTTTCTTATTTGTAATACAACTAACATGATCAGCTAAACGAATAGAAAGTGATGCTACTGCATTAGTAAATACAGAATTATTTTTATATGGTTGAGCATCTTCATCTGGTGGTAAAACAGCTAAGAAAAATGATAATATAGATTACTGAAATTTTCAAACGGAAGTCTTACTCAATATTTCGTATTGTTTTTTTTCATTATTATATACTGCTCTTGAACCCCAAAATCGTGCTGTTTCATAGATAAGTTCCCCGCCAAGTTCATTTAATAGCCAATCTCGATTGCCTGTCGCTGCAATATATTGTCTTGCTGCAAAGGCAATATCACCTGTAATATGCATTTGATAGAGGCGAACTTCAGGACAACAATCAGGTGTAACATCAACACCAGTTCTAGCACTTTCCCAAGGGAATCTTAATTTTACAATAAGTATAGAAATAAAAAGATATAGAAGATATTATTCAATACCTCCATCCTTCATAACCAAATAGATGAGCATTATCAATTGCAGAATCACGTAAAGCAATTCGATATGATAATATTTCTTTTGCTAATCTAATAAAAAGATATTTTTATTAAATAATATAATGATTATTTTATGTCTCATCTAATTTACTTACGTTGGATAGAAAATAAGAACGGGTGGATACATCCATGTTTCTGTATCCCAAAATGAATGACCACCATAATCTTCACCTAAACTACCACCTCGTGAAAGACTACCAGGACTTAAACCATAGAATTGTTTATGTTCACTTCGAGTAGATAATGGTGGTAAAGAACTAAGAGTATAATAAAAAGCAGAATTGATTTGTCGTTGTAATTCATCATCTCCATCCACGCCAATATGTCCATTAGACCAAACATCATTCCATCGTGTTATATGCGATGATAATATTACATCTGGTCGTCGTCTTGTCGTTGCTATTGAAAGGGAGAAATAACGAATATTTTATTTAAGATTTTTTTTTCTTCTTACCATAATCAAAACTATTTTTAGCTCTTGATTTTTTTTCATCAATTGAAGTAACAAAAAGATATGTTCGCGTTGTTTCATCTCCATTAAGTTCTAATCCTTCTGCAGGTAATGGTGTGTAATAGACAAATACGGATAATGGCTCTTGTTGAAATTGATTATTTTCTACTTGACGTGTTTTACCAGATAATAGACTTTTATAAGTATACAATAATTATAGATTGTAATTAACTAAATAATACTTACACATGTTGTTTATTACGATTGGTAACTGTAAAATCAATATCAATACTTGTTACTTGTTCGTTAACATCAATAGGTATACGAATTTTCTTTCCTAGAATAATATTCTATTGTAGAAAAAAACAACAATCGATATTTTTTCAAAATCTAACCTTTAGATTGTAATCGAGTAAGTACCACATGAGCAATTAATAGTTCAGTATATTCTTGTGAAGCAAAAAGACGTCGTTCAATTCGAATTTCATCATTTTCAAGTGTTTCCATGAAAACTCCTATGAAAAAAACAACCATGTATAATTAAAAAAATGGCACAATATACCTGATGAAACATTTAAAGTATATGTGGATGATGACGGATCAATATTAAATTGCCAATTGAGTGTACTTGGAATACGTGCACGATGACTAGTACCTTTAATAAGAGAATAAACATAAATAAGAAAAAACGTCAATAATATACATACCATTGTCACCATTGTAAAGACCATTCATATAAATAAAATCACTAAATACAACGGTAGCTAAATGACCATTGCCAATATATGGTAAAATACGGTAATCAAGTGCAGAACCATTCGAAGGTAATCTAGATTTTTATATATAAATAATTGTTTGAAAAGAAAATTTCTTACTTGTCAGTAGTAAATGTTACTGTAGAATCTGTTTGATCAATTGGTGCTGTTTGAACCAAAATATAAGCTGTTGACGAAAGTAATAAGAAAAATAACATGATAATAGAAACAATAATAAGTCGTAGTTTGATGTTGGTGTTTTTATGCTCATAATAAGGATTTACATATGAATTATTTGTAAATAGCAATTGATGAAGGGATTCTCGATCAGAATCCATTGACATTTTTGTTATAGTTAGATTAATGGTATTCGTATTTTAAACCTGTTGATCTTGAAAGATTAATCACATATCATTTGTGGTATAAGTAAAAGAAAAAAGAAATCTATAAACACACGAGGTATAGTACAAAAAAACACTATTTTCTTTCCTTATTATCGCATGAGAAGAGAATATATTCTTAACTAATATTACATACAACATTTGTCTCGATATTTCCTTGAGACGTGCAGTCCGTACGTCTTCTTATCGATATATTCTCAATGCCTAATATTTATACATTTTCTCAAGATATCATGATGGAACAGCAGAATACATATATCAAATGCGATTTAGAATTAGGCAGAATTGTCTATATTACATAAGGGTTTAACAAAATATAGTAGAGCATTATGGGAATTCCTATCCTATTGTATTACATCTAACATAAGAAAACATCATACGATACTTTCATATACTAAATATTTACTGATTACAACAAATATCATTTTATTACAAATATAAAAATAAACGACAGTTTTCTAATTAACTTGTATTGCTTACAAAAAAGAAAGCAACCTTGGTCACATGTATTTACTTTTCTTTTCTATTTATTGCTTTTAGTTAAATAGAAAACGATTTAGAAGTCGAATAATGCTATTATCTAATTTTCAATAGATTTCCTCAATGCTAAATATATTAAATACAGTTCCTCAAACACAGACATTTTTAGAAACATATCTCATACTATTTATATCTCCATTTTCATAGGATTAACATATTACATGTTCTTACGCGTTGTATGTCATATTTTGCTCCCTATTTAAGAAAAAGTACAATTGATAAAGTAAACTACATACTATTAAAGCTCATAGTATTAGCACCTGAATAAAAGAGAAGATGAATTCGATTGATACTTATTCGGTTTAAATAATTTTTACGATATCTTCACACTAACCACAACACTAACAAAATCATCAGAGACAAAAGACCCATACCACATGTTTCCTTTTCTTGTTCTCTCCAGCTTTCAGTGACAATATATCTAGTTGTTTGATTTATGATTTTGTTATCCTTGTATTGTCATATTTTAACATTAATAAAAGCTTTATCCTCAGAAAAAGAAAAAGTATCTGTATAACAGTGCATAGAGAACTGATTTGCTTTCTGTATATTCATCTATCTATCTATCTTTCATTCTAGACGTATACGTCAAATTTTGTCATTTTATGTCGAGATGATCTCCAGAATACAAGATGAGAAAATATAGATATCAAAGCTATATCATTTATTCGTCAATCTTGTATATGATTTGCCGTCTATTAAAAATTTGATCGATTCTGCTGGTTGAAATCCATCTAATATATATTTGATTAGCTACATCTAAAGTAAACAATTTCAGCAGGAACGATTAGTCAGATATTTCGAAGTAAATATAGCACAGGTTTCAAAAAGAATTGAAATTTATTCAGAAATCGGCAAAAACGATGATTTCATAATTTTCATAGGTAGCTTCGTATATTACATCGTATGCTATTCAGTTTTGTGTGCAACGTATTAAAAGTGTTAAAAACATAGTAAAACTGTTAAAAGATTATATATTTTTTATTTTGTTGCATTAAAACTTAACATAAAAATCAAAATTGTAATAATTATTCTAAGTAAAATTCATCACAGTTAGCGCATAAACAAGTAAATTATTGAAAAATCATTTTTATAATATATAATACCATTAACCACCACATATTCTTTCACAAGTTAAATTACCAAAGAATGGTATTAATTCCATCTGTTGAACTTTTCTTACTGAAGCAATAATATCAGACATTGAATAAGTTTTATTAGGTCCATAAGGAGACTGCATTACAGAATCATGTATTGATAGTCGTCGTCCACCTTGACCTCCAAATCTCCAATCTGAAGTTGCACTAATCATATGATAAAAAACAGCATTACTAACATCAAACGGTGATAAGAATATTTCAGGACCACATTTATCACATCGACTAAAATGCTGTGAAATCCATTTAATATCTTGATCCATTGCACCCCAGAATAAGTCTTTATCAGTACCAAGAAATATTGTTTCTCTCATCCATGAAAATGAAGCATTTTCATATTTTAAAAAATATTCGATTGTTTTACCACCTGAATCGTAAGATTTACCTTGGCGCATAGTTTGTCCTACATTAAAATGATCGATAGTGTCATATAGTTGTGGTCCTAAACATATAAATCCAATCCAACAAAAACGTGCAAATAATGCTGGATGTTTTCGACAAACAACATCACGAGAATTTAATAGTGTTACTGAATCAAATGGAGTTAAAGGAAAAACATCACCATCGAGTAATAGAATTGCAGTACCATTACCAAGATATTTTTTAGCCTTTAGAGATATTGCCCAATTGACAATAGCAGTATTTCTATCTGATCCTCCAGCATTAGCTCGGTGTCGGTCAGTTGGAAAAATATTAATTTTAGCTCTGTGTTCACGAGCAACATCACACATTTCTGGTGTTAGTGGTCTATCAATAAATAATTCAAGAGCAACTAGATCTATTGCTAGTTTTCGCATAAGATATAATTGAAGATCAGCAAGAATATAATGCTCAGTTTGAAAAAGAAAAACAGCTAGACCACCAGTGGGAGCCTTTGCTTTAAGACGTACAGCAGATGGAGATCTTTCGACCAGTAATTCTGCTATATCAATAGTAGTAGGAGGTCCAGTTGTTGTAGTAGTAGAAGGATCAGGTGTTATAGTAGTATTAATCGATCGTTTAGTACTAGTATTTGTACGATTAGTAATGTTCCCAATACGATTTAATATAGTAACATTAGAAACTGGAACAAGCATCTCCATAATTCGACTTCGATTAAGAATATGATGAAATACTTTAAATGTATTTTTTAATTCATGTGTATTTGTTTTAATCAGTAGATAATAAAATAATATTGCTATTAATACGAGTAATATTATTATTTTAATATGAGTATGGCGTGATATTTCCATCTAAAATATGAGCATTTATAAGGATATTTTTGATAAATCTGGTGTGTAGTAATCTGTTAAAATACTTTCATATGATAAAATAAATGAAGGCTGAATATGACAACAGTAAAATAAACGATTTTTTTTAATTATTTTTTTCAAAAATATAATAGATATTTCTAAATGAATTTGTTGTTAAAAACTTTCAACTTCTTTGTAAATCGATATTATAATGAATATTTAATCTTACTTATAATATTTTAAATTTATAAATATGTGAGACAGTACCCGAGCAAACAACCAACGAAAAATACGACGTTTTTATGCGCAAAAATGTGCGTTTTGTACACATAAAGAAAAATTTCTTTTGTTGTTGAAAAAGTCGAGTTACTGACAATAAAGAATGCCTTCAACATTTTACTTCATAAAAAAGTTTTTTTCGTCGCATAAAAAGCACACGTTTTGTACGCGCAGAAACGCCGTATTTTTTCTTCGTTGTCTGTCTAGGTGGTATCGAACATAGTTTTCTATATTCCATCATGTTTGTTAATATCCACTAAATCGATCGATTTTACAAGTTTTTTGAATTTCTTTGAAATTTTTTTAAAACATACGTAAAAAATACTGACGATTCAAGGTTCCGATTGGCAAGTGTAAACAGCTGAAAAAAAATGTGCGCAACACTTGCAGCATTTGAAATGCACGCTGGTTTACACATTGCTGGTGAAAACAAAATGTACACGACACACTGCGAACAATATTAAGATTTGGTTTGCTTAAACATAAATTGATTTCTTTTCTGTTTAAATTTAAATGGATGTTAGTACTAATATTAACAAAAAATAAAAGAAATATTCCTATTCATATGCATTTGTTTTACACTCATCATTAGCAAAAAATATGAACATTTTTGTATTTTTCTTGATTATAATTAAATTCAATTTCTATACTTTGTTACACTCTGCTTTCAAAAACATAGTGTACATATACTTTTTGTCTTTTGAATTCCATTTAACCGTACATAGATCTCCAGTAGAAGACCAAAAGTTGTCACACATTCAAAGTCGCCAGATCTGGCCTTCAGGGACTTCTGGAGCCCCAGTCCAAAAATAGCCTTAAGTTTTTTACCCGACAAATCCACAGATTTCAATATTTTGAGCTGAAATTTTACTCTGGGTAGCAGATCCCAATCGGGGTGCCTATTTTTTTTTTAAAAATCTCTAAAACTACAGGCATGAGAGCCAAAATACTGAAGGTCTTCAAAAATCCATAGCATTTTAGGATACTGAAAGTTTTCCGAATTCTGCCAAGTTTAGTTCGTGAGAGCTATCGATAGGAAAAGAAAATAACCAACCAAAATCAGCTAAAGTCTCACCAAGAACGTTTTCAATCCGATCGGACTTCAAATGGTTGAGAAATGCGAGGCAAAACCTTTTTTCGCACCGGAAAGCCTAATTTTGAGAAAAACGTGTTTTCTTGTCGGTTTATAGTACCTTTTGCCAGAAAAAACATACTTCTTTGAGGTTCTTCACCGATAAAACGTAAGTTTTCAGTTTCTCAAATAGGATGAGCATATAGATGCCATCCATATCTACATCTAGACGTAAAAAAAAAGTTGATAAATTTTATCAGAAAAGGGCAGATGGTCCTCTTAAATAGAAGTCGAATAATGCTGTTATCCAATTTTCAATAGATTTCTTCAATGCTAAATATATTAAATATAGTTCATCAAACACAGACATTTTTAGAAACATGTATTATACTATTCATATCTCCATTCTTATGGGATTAACATATTACATGTTTTTAGGCGTTGTATGTCATATTCTATTCTCTATTTAAAAAAAATACAATTTGTAAAATAAATTATATACTCTTAAAGCTCATAATATTGGTACTTGATTAAAAGAGAATGTAAATTCGATTGATAGTGATTTAATTTAAATAATTTTTACGATATGAAGTATCTGTACACAGATATCTTCACACTAACCACAATACTAACAAAATCATCAGAGACAAAAGACCAATATCACATGTTTCCTTTTCCTGTTCTCTCCAGCTTGCAACGACAATATATCTAGTTGTTTGATTTATGATTTTGTTATCCTTGTATTGTCATATTTTAACATTAATAAAAACTTTATCCTCAGAAAAAGAAAACGTATCTGTATAACAGTGCATAGAGAATTGACTTGCTTTCTGTATATTCATCTATCTATCTTTCTTTCTTTCTAGACGTATACGTCAAATTTTGTCATTTTATGTCGAGATGATTTCCAGAATACAAAATGAGAAAATATAGATATCAAAGCTATATCATTTATTCGTCAATCTTGTATATGACTTGCCGTCTATTAATAATTAGCTCAAGAAAAACAAAAATTTTTGTGCTCTTTGCTTTTTGTTGTATTTTAAAATAATTAAACATTCAATCGATTCTGTTGATTAAGATATCATCTAATTTTAGATATGCGACAGGTCTTAGAGAGAACAAGATTATACGTTATGGCTAGTGAATGAATCTGACGATTTTGTTCGATTATATGTGCAACGTATTAAAAACGTTGAAAATATAGTAAAACTATTAAAAGACTACACATATTTTTTTATTTTATTGCATTGAAATTTACATAAAAATCATATTAGGATAATAATTCTAAATAATATTGAATAGAGTAAATGCATTAGGTAATAAATTTTTGTATTATATCATATGATTAACCACGACATACTCTTTCACAAGTCAAATCACCAAAAAATGGTATTAATTCCATTTGTTGAACTTTTCTTACTGACGCAATCATATCAGATATCGAATAAGTTTTATTAGGTCCATAAGGTGATCGCATTATAGATTTATGTATTGATTGTCGTCGATCATCTTGATATTCAAATCTCCATTCTGAAGTTGCACTAATCATATGATAAAAAACAGCATTACTAACATCAAACGGCGATAAGAATATTTCAGGTCCACACTTATCACATCGACGGAAGTTTTCTCGAATCCATTGAATATCTCTATCCATTGCACCCCAAAATAAGTTTTTATCAGTACCAAGAAATATTGTTTCTCTCATCCATGAAAATGAAGCATTTTCATATTTTAAAAAATATTCGATTGTTTTACCACCTGAATCGTAAGATTTACCTTGACGTATAGTTTGTGATACATCAAAATGATCGATAGTATCATATAACTGTGGTCCTAAACATATAAATCCAATCCAACAAAAACGTGCAAATAATGCTGGATGTTTTCGACAAACGACATCACGAGAGTTTAATAATGTTACTGAATCAAATGGAGTTAAAGGAAAAACATCACCATCGAGTAATAGAATAGCTGTACCATTACCAAGATATTTTTTAGCCTTTAGAGATATTGCCCAATTAACGATATCAGTATTTCTATCTGATCCTCCAGCATTAGGCTTATGTTGTTCATCTGGAAAACTATGAAGTCCAGCTTTATGTGCAAGAGCAACATTACGCATGTTTTTTGTTGGTGGTCTATCAACAAATAACTCAAGAGCCACTAAATCTAGTGCAAGTTTTCGAATAAGATATAATTGAAGATCGGCGAGAACATGATGTTCAGTTTGAAAAAGAAAAACAGCTAGACCACCCTTGGAAACCTTTGCATTGAGGCGTGCAGCAGACGGAGATCTTTCGACCAGTAATTCTGCTATATCAATAGTCGTAGGACGACCAGTTGTTTTAGTAGTAATAACGGATCGTTTAGTAGTAGTAGCAGTAGTAGTTGTACGATTAGTAATGTTCTTAATACGGTTTAATATAGTAGTATTAGAGATTGGAATAAGCATCTCCATAATTCGACTTCGATTAAGAATATGATGAAATACTCTAAGTGTATTTTTTAATTCATATTTGTTTGTTTTAATGAGTAGATAATAAAATAATATTGTGATTAGTAGGAGTAATATTATTTTTTTAATATAACCATGGTGTGATGTTTCCATCTAAAATATCATGATGGAAAAGGATGTTTTGATGAACTTGATGCGTAATAATCTATTAAGGTTCTTTCGTAACTTTATTCTTTATTATAAATAAAAATAAAGCAACATTACTAATGATAAAATAAATTAAGGCTGAATAAGGCAACAGTGAAGCGTTTGTTTTTATTTAATTTTCTCAAAAATATGAAAGATATTTTTAAATGAATTTGCTGTTGAAAACCTTCAACATTTATGAAAATAGGTATTATAATAAATATGTCATCTTACTTATAATATTTTAAATTCATAAATAAATTACGGAGTAGAACCCAACATAATTTTTCTTTACTTTATGATCTTTGTTAAAATCCACCAAATTGATTGATTTTATAGGTTTTTTTTATTTCTTTCAAAATGTTTTTTAAAACATGCGTAAAAAATACTGACGATTCAAGGTTCCGATTGGCAAGTGTAAACAACTGAAAAAAAATGTGCGCAACACTTGCAGCATTTGAAATGCACGCTGGTTTACACGATGTTGTCGAAAACAAAATGTACACCACACTCTGCAAACAAAATTAACATTTGGTTTTTGTAAATATAAATTGATTTCTTTTCTGTTTCAATTTAAATGGATATTAATACTAATATTAACGAAAAATAAAAGAAATATTCCTATTTATGTCAGATTACATAATTGTGTATTTAGTATTATTCAATATGCATTTGTTTCATACTCTTCATTGGGAAACCATGTCAACACTTTGTATTTTTCTTGATTATTATTATATTAAGTTTATAGATTCTGATAACCTCTGCTTTCAAAAACATAGTGTACATATGCATTTTGTCTTTTGAATTCCATTCGGAACCTTGTATTGCATCGCATGCTATTCAGTTTTATGTGGAATACATTAAAGTCGTTAGAAATATACTAAAACAGTTAAAAGACTATATAGATTTTTATTTTATTGCATTAAAAATTAACATAAAAATCAAAATTGTAATAATTATTCTAGGTAAGATTCATCACAGTTAGTGCATAAAGAAATAAATTATTGAAAAATCATTTTATATTATATCATATAATTAACCACGACATATTTTTTCACAGGTTAAATCACCAAAAAATGGTATTAATTTCATTTGTTGAACTTTTTTTATTGATGCAATCATATCAGACATTGAATAAGTTTTATTAGGTCCATAAGGAGATCGCATTACAGAATTATGGATTGATTGTCGTCGTGGACCTTGATGTCCAAATCGCCATTCTGAAGTTGCACTAATCATATGATAAAAAACAGCATTACTAACATTAAATGGTGATAAAAATATTTCAGGTCCACATTTATCACATCGCCCAAAGTTTTGTCCGATCCATTGAATATCTTGATCCATTGCACCCCAGAATAAGTCTTTATCAGTGCCAAGAAATATTGTTTCTCTCATCCATGAAAATGAAGCATTTTCATATTTTAAAAAATATTCGATTGTTTTACCACCGGAATCGTACGATTTACCTTGACGCATAGTTTGTCCTACATCAAAATGATCAATAGTGTCATATAACTGTGGTCCTAAACATATAAATCCAATCCAACAAAAACGTGCGAATAATGCTGGATGTTTTCGACAAACAACATCACGAGAATTTAATAATGTTACTGAATCAAATGGAGTTAAAGGAAAAACATCACCATCGAGTAATAGAATTGCAGTACCATTACCAAGATATTGTTTAGCTTTTAGAGATATTGCCCAATTAACGATATCAGTATTTCTATCTGATCCTCCAGCATTAGGTTTATGTCGTTCAACTGGAAAACTATGAAGTCCAGCATTATGTGCAAGAGCAACATCACGCATGTTTTGTGTTGGTGGTCTATCAACAAATAATTCAAGAGCCACTAGATCTATCGCAAGTTTTCGAATAAGATACAATTGAAGATCGGCGAGAACATGATGTTCAGTTTGAAAAAGAAAAACAGCTAGACCGCCAGTGGGAGCCTTTGCATTAAGACGTGCAGCAGATGGAGATCTTTCGACAAGCAATTCTGCTGGATCAATAGTTGTAGGACGACCAGTTGTTTTAGTAGTAATAACGGATCGTTTAGTAGTAGCAGCAGTAGTAGTTGTACGATTAGTAATGTTCTTAATACGGTTTAATATAGTCGTATTATAAACTGGAATGAGGATCTCCATAATTCGACTTCGATTAAGAATATGATGAAATACTTTAAATGTATTTTTTAATTCATATTTATTTGTTTTAATGAGCAGATAATAAAATACTAATATTACTAATAGGAGTAATATTATTTTTTTAATATAACCATGTCGTGGTATTTCCATCTAAAATATGAAACATATTTCTTTGAATGTTTTTTAAAACATACGTAGAAACGCTGACTATATCAATCGTCTGTTTTTTCTTTTTTAAGAATCTTTTAACAGTACGAGAAAATAACATTATTATTAGCTCTTTCAATATCAACATTCTCCTCTGTCTTTTCTTATATCATTACGAAAAGAATGGAAAGAGTTCATACTAGTTTAGATGATGTACTATATGACGTTTAGTTACTAACTGATTGCTTTTCACTCGTTTTAATGTAATACCATATTCTGTCTTCTTCTTTTCCTGCATCAACACATTAGTGACGATAGAAGCGAGCTATTTACTCTCCATATTTAACCATTACTTCAAAATAAGAAAAATCTATATCAAGATTGAGAGAATGTGACGATTGAAGGTCTGAGATCTTTTTTTGCATATGTGTATGTGTAATTTAAACTAGATTGTATCACGACATGATCGACAATGCTGGATTAAGCGGGAAGGGTTTTAAATGTCTTCAGTTATCGAATTACTTAACTCAAAATTGAAAGGACATTATGAATAAATTAATTATATAAAGACCTCTTCACATGTATATGAACATCGCTGAAATCAATGATGTCGCTACATCGATTAATTATCTTTTCAGCTAATACAATTTTATTTTGAATTAAGGGAGCGTCATATTAAAAATCTGAGAGAATTTGTATCAAATTCTATGTTTAAGTCCTGATTGACCCGTCAACGATAGTCATTACGATGTTTCTTTGTCGAGCTCATTGCCTCATAAGTTATGAATCTTGGATACGTACAGAAGAGAGAATGAATCTCAATAGGGGTGCTTCATACTTTAATTATTCTTGTCTTATTTTATAGATCTAATCTACTTAAACTTTGCTTTAGTGGTGTATTAAATTATATTGGTGTTTAAATAGGGACGTTAATATATGATCTAAATAATAGTATTTTGAAAATAAATAGACTTAGAAAAGAAATTCTATGATAGTTATCTTTGAAATGAGAAATTGTAAAAAAAAATTTCTTAGTGCAATTACACTGCAATTAAAATATGCAATATGGTTGAGTTTTGTACTTACATTATAAATGAGAAAATACTACGGTGTTTATTACAGATGTGAGTAGGATGGTGTGATAAATTAAAAACTTCAATTCTTTTATGTCAACATCCTGTTCGGGGATTGTTACTAGCAAGAATTTCTATAAGAAAGGCAATGAAGAAAAATTTTCTATTAGTTGGTAATATACCACAGTCGATAACAGTAAAAAAAATATATAGTTGTGTTAGAATATACTAAGTAATATTTTAAAATGTACTTGACAGTTTCTTATTGGAAACTACTAATTGCTTCAAAATATATACGAAGAAAGAAAACAATCTAGACCACTCAAGTATATTACAGATCGTCATCGTTAAATGAGCAGTTTAAGTTAAAGAGCATTCTCTTCTATTGATATATTATTTTAAATATATATATATATATTGATATGATTGGATAAAAAATAATATTTGTCTCACTGTCAAGAATAAACTTCTATGAACACTTACTCTCTATTTATTTTTTTGTGTAAAAAACTGATTTCGCTAATCGAAAGCAATTTGTTCCTCTTTGGTAAAAATACATTCTCTTAATCATCACATAAAATTAACTGAATCTATAACCTATGATGATAAAAATAACTAAATAAAAATTCTTTTAATTTTATTCAAGTATAGTTGTCTTACCCTATTCTAATTTTAGTAATATGTTACCTCAAAATTATCATTTTCTATGTGTATATAAAGACAGAGAAGTTGTGAAAAACTGTTATGAAGATACTCTACAGTTTAATAATAGGTAGTAGACTACGTTTCTATTTATTTTTAATAGTAATTCTTCTCGGTTGCTATTACTATTTTATAACTGCTTTGCACATTAACAGTTTGAAGAAAGATGAACAGAAAAGAAAACTTCGAGCTCAGTCTGACGGTAAGTTTGGAAAAAATTAATTTAATTTTAAAATTTTTGTACGACGCTTGTTCTCTTTTAAAGAGAAATATCATTACTTTTAAATCATACAAACATCAAGGAAAAAAAGAATAGAAAAACAAATTGTTATTTTATTCCAGTTCAAGGGAAAAAGTACGTTCAACAAACAACATTTCTAAGTTAACAAATGTGTATTTTGAGAAAAAAATATATGTTTGACTTAAAAGAAAACAAAATCCTTGAACTATAATAATAGAAATATTTCTACGTTAAAATTATGAAATAGTACGATGTTACTCTGGTTTATAAATTTAGTTCAGTATCGTTATTATTTATCTTCACCTATGCTGCTCGCTTTTCATATTATAGAATTGAACTAGTCGACACATAAAGGTCTAGATATAATGGAAAACAACATATGTTTATTCAATAAGAATGAAAACGTAGAGTAAATCAACAATAGTAACAAGTGTAAATTTTATTTTCTTCCGAATATAAATCAATAATTACATTCATACATTTTGATCTAATAAAAATTTGTCCATAAAAAAACAAGAAATAGTGAGCATTGCATTCATCAACGTATATATCATTTAATAATGTTAATTATTATAATAAAAAATGTAGTTCTTATGAAATAAATGCAATAAGATTTTATTTCTAAATAGAAATTAATCAAGAATATATATATAGTTTGACTGAAATTTGAATGATCAAGTCGATGTTGACAGTATAGATAAAATCATAATACAAATTTTGAATGTAGTCATTTTTAATTGTGATAAAATATATTTTCCTTTCTTTTTCTTTCCATTGTTAAAGAATGTTTGTGTATATAATACTTATTTTTACAATTATTATTGATTATAAAACATATAAATCCAACTGATAAATATGGTATTAATTTTGATTATAGATTAGCTATTGAATTAGATAAACAAGATTTTAATGCATTTGCTGGTATTTTTAATTCTAACAATATAGATAAATTAATAAAAAATCTTTTATCACGTGCAACTGTCTTTAAATTAGATATAACACAACCAGAAGATATTGATCTTGCTTATGAAACGATAAGCAATAAAATTGTTAATAATGTTGGAATTGGTACTTGTAAATATATAAATTGAATTTCTCTAGATTCTGTACGTGCAGTAATGAATACGAGTTATTTTATACATGTTGCAGTGACAAAAAAGTTTTTATTATTACTTATAATGAAAGAAGATTCTAATGCTTGTGAAGCATATCGGTTTAGAAAGAAGTCGATTTGTTCCAGATGATTAACTGAGAATAGAAGATGGTGTGTAGTGATAATTTATTGCAAACAAATCGGTATTATATACACTATATATGACTAAAGGTAAGGCTAAACAATGAACAGCTAGCATCATAATGAGGAACTAAAAAGATAATCAAAGGTGCATGAAGCAAAGACAAGCTAACGTACGTGAAGAGAAGATATATGTGAAGGACGAGAGGATGTACCTGGTTATTTAAGTGTACCAGGGATGATTTCTTATTGTTGAAGAACACGATAAAACATGACATGTATTATGAAATGAACTAACAAATGATGTTAAAGATCATTGAAGTAAAGAGCATCTTATTAAATAAACAGAAGAAAATGTAAATAATCTTTTGATAAATTATGCTGAAAATCGTAGGAAAGTTATAAATTCATGTATACAGTATCGGCCAAAATTACGATGATTATTATTTTTGCCATTTCCATTAAAACTTTCTTGGTGAATTGATCTAATTTTAGCTTTAACAACACAAACATGTCGTCCACCAATTAATGTACATAATCAAATCTAAATATAATTCGATTATACTGGAATAAAAACTGGAAACTTAGGTATATTTTAAACAAAAGAACAAGTCTTCCTATTAAAGTAATAATGACCAAATATTTTTTAAACTAATATCTTTAATAATTAATCAAATTTACGATTTTTACTTAACATTTTCTTCATAAATATAATTCATTGATATAAAATTCTGTCTTACATTTATTTAAATTAAATCCTCGATTTAACAATACAAATAAAAGAATATATCCTCTTTCCTTTTTCTGTCATTCGGACATCTTCGTCATTTGCTAGAGGATTTATAAGTAAACAGTGTCGTCTCCAATTAAACGAATCTTTTCGTTTCTCTTTTTTTTTATTTTTATCTCCATCATCATCATCATCGTTTTCTTCTTCCTTATTATTTTTATCGTTTCTATTGAATGAATTTGATTGAATAAACAAAGACGACAATATATTAGTGATGTAATGCTTCAACATAGAAGAATAAGAGATTATAGATTATATACACGAAATCGATGATCGAATCGATTTAAATTAGACATAGGATGAGTTCATCATCAGCAACCAACTCATCTTTATCATCATTTTCTGATGAATGTGAAACAAACTTACCAGAATCATCACCACCACCACCCCCGCTACCACCTGCATTACCAACTAATACGTAAGTCTTCCGATACCTTTGTAATATATTGATTAAATTATTCAAAATAAAGAACAACGAATGAATGCGTTGGCGGAAAAAAACTTGTACATAAAATCGAGCCTATATTCAATAATGATACATCTAAAATGCGTATATTTCTCGAGGATGGATCTCTTGGTGAATATTCGATTGAAGATTTAACAATAGCTGAAGTAAGAAAATAAATTTTAAGACTAAAAATAAAATCATAATTTATTCTAAACATCTAGGAATTAGTAGAAAAAATATCTTTACGTCATAGTCTTGGTTCAGATATGCGTCGATATCGATTAACATTAAGTGAAGCACAAGATGCTTCATGGAGATCAATTCGATATATTCGACCGCAACAGAAATTGAAAGAAGTAAGTCTGTGAATAAATCTCTTTTTTTTCAATAATATAAATTTACATATCAAAGGTTTCTCAATGGCCATGTATGACAACTACTACAATATGTACATTACGCGTTGTTATTGTTCCTTCTCAAGCTGAATTATTAGCTGATACAGAACCTGTTACATTTACTTATTTATATAGACAAGTAATTTTAAAAATAAAGATTATTTTTTGTTTAATTATTTATTTTACTTAAGAGTATCAATGATTATGTTCGAGAACGAGCTGGAAGTGAAATGAGTGTTGATATTGCTGTACAATTAACAGCTCTTCTTATACTTGATGAATCATTATGTACTGGTGTTCGAACTAATATTCTTGTCAAGTATGTTTTTTTCGTTTCTAATATTTTAAATAGAATTAAATAAAATAAGACTAAAAGATAGACGATCATGGTTATTAAAACAATTATTACCACGTTCATTACTTGATCAATTTTCTTTAAAACAATTAATTCATCGTATACGAAATCATCTTCATAATAATCATAATACAACTCAATTATGTGTAGCAAAACAATTTATACGTATATTTGCTGAAAATACACGATCATTCGCGGGGAAATTATTTCCTGTTAAATTTCCGGTAATGATTATTTGCTAATATCTATTAATTGACTTTCTTTTTTTTCTTAAATATTAGGATAAACATCGAGATTCAATTCTACTTGTGGGTTCTCGATATCCAGTAGCCATTATTGATCAAGCAAGACGAATTAATTCGCCTGTATGTTTAACTTTTGATTAAGATGTGTTTGTAAAGCAAATCGATGAGATAACAGGAAATGTATTATATGAGAGACGTGAAGAGAAAGCGAAAGACAAATATTTTAATCTATCATGAAGGATCAGTTAAAAGTAAACTTCGTTTTTTATTGAATAGAAGATTCAATTGAAATATAAGAACGAAGATCTTATTACTTTTATTATATTTCTAAGTTCAAATGAATGATTTTATAAGTAACTGTAATATGCAATCTCTAACCATATCGTTGAAATATTTTAGTGATGAGAATATTCTTTCTTTTTTTGAACAAATAATTGTATGATCGAAATATCCTTCTTAACTAATATTGTAATATGACACGATTCGAATTTTAAGATATTTACTTTATACCGTCTCGAAATGTCATTAGAATTTTGCAATCGTTTGAAAGAGTTATCTTTCGTTTTCTAGGTAATAACTCTTGTTTCTACTTGGTCACATTTATCTCGTGTTATTGTAAAACAATATCGAAATGGTGTAGCTATTCGTTTGTTAACATGTCCTCAAAGAACAAATACAACAACATTAGATGATTCATCTCTTCTTCAACAAGAAATTTCATTTTTAATTCATACAAATCTACTTAATGATTTAATGGCATTTATTGAAGGTTATTCACAATTAGAATCATCAAATATTCCATTAGCTATTGAACGTATATCTCATATAAGCAAATCACCAACATCTATTACAAATAAATCTAAAATAACTAATTCATTGGATGATATTCAAAATGAATCATCATCATCATGTCGATCACCATTTGTACAACGTATATTAAGTAATAAAAAATATCATCAAACATATACATTAACAAGACATAAGCACTCTCCACCAACTAGTCCATCATTATTTGACTTAACACGACAGTTTTTTACACGTAATCCAGCTAAAACATTTGATATGGATGAACGAGAAACTGTTTCAAATGTACCTAATCGTACAACACTTGTGACATGGCGTTCAATAGCTGATAATCATACATCAACACCACCACCTCCACCTGTTCTTTATCGAACTGTTATCGATGTTAAACATACAGGTAGATACTAATTAATCAAATATCTATGTCTACATATTTTGTTTTCTTTCATTTCATATCATTTTAAAAGAACCAATGACATCTGTAACTGATGATGATGATGATGATGATGACGATCAACATCCTGATGTAATTGGTACGTAGAAAATTTTCTTCTTTGCTAATAAACTCTGATCAATTGAATTCTAATTCAGCAGAAAATCTGATTGTAATAAAATTACCTATGATTTAGTTACTCAAACAAATACATAAGCGTAGGTATTATCCCATGTGCCTAGAGATATACATATTGGAATTTTCTCATATATGTATGGGTTTATTCCTTATCGTAATCCTACATATATGTATGTGTCGTATTCCTTCTATCTCTATTATCGTTCCACGATAAACGCTGAACCCTGGTTCAAATCAAACCTACAGTAAGAAAGAAACTTTTCATATATTTAAAATTATCATCTAATGAATATTTATAAATATACATTTCAATTAAAGGAATAATTAAATCATTTTCTATTGAATGATAAATGTAAAAGTAAAGGTTTTTTGTTAGTCATATATACAATTGATGAATACTAAACATAACCTTTACTAGTAAATATTTGTTATTGATCGAAATCAAATAAAATTCAGACGTATATGTAATTATTCAAAAAAAAGTATATTTGCTTTTTCTTTATAATAGATCTAACAACATCGTATGGTTATTATGGTTCTCTTAGTTTTCCTATTCGACCTCCATCACCATTTACTGATGGTCTTATTTGGACAGAAATGGCAAATCAATGTAATAAAGATGAAGATCCAAATGGTATTGTTATGTGGTCACCATCAACAAAACAATTAACTGTTCATTATAATACAAATAATAATAATAATAATAATAATATTTCTCATTCACGTATAACCGGAACATGGAAACGAACATTGGATAGAATTCTTAAACGAACGAAATCAAAAAAAGGTTTTTATTATTCAGAATTTCAGAAAAATAATCTTTTCTGTATATTTATAGATATTACAATAGATTCGTATGATTTAGATACTGTCGATGGTTCAGTGACATCATATCATCAAAATAAACATGTTCATTGGATTGATGATAATAATAATAATGATGATACTATATTAAAATGTTGTCATCGTTTTGTTGAACATTTAAAAATCTTCATATATAATATTATGAATGATAAAAATGAAGAAATTTATTTAAAAAATTGTCAGATGTCTCTCGATGAACTTAACAAATTAACGGATTGTTCTGAATTAAAACAAGCATTTGAATATACAATTCAATTAGCTAATAAACAGGAGAAACATCGATTACTTCAACAACAAACATTTATTGCACATTTAATCTCTCGTACTGTACTTTCTTGTTGATTATATTTACAATAAAGAAAAAAAGACGATATAGTATATGTATATAGGTCATTCTTCCTCTATTTAGATTTTTTTTTTCGTTGAGAAAGAGAGAGAGAGAACAAGGTCACCGAAAGGTCAATCTGATTCTATGTCGATCATCAGTTCGCATATGTTCATTGAGTAGAAAATAAAAAAAAGAATGGATACAGAATGGCATATTCGACAACAACTAGAAATTTCATGTGCACCTACATCGGTTCAGTATCATCGAATTGATACATATTCATCAATTGTTGAAGGTGTTAAACGTGTGAGACGAGTTCTATCTGGTGATCCGGAAAAAGGTTTGATTTTTTTTAATCAAGATTTCAAGAAAGAATCAATAGATTTTTGTTTTATTAGTAAGAGATAAATTTATTCAAGCATGCGGTCGAAATGATATTGAAACTGTAAATTGGTTATTTGAAAATAGTGAACCTGGTTCAATTAATTTAAGAAGAGGTATTAATCGATCAGCATTACATGAAGCTGCTTTACATCATGATGGTCAATCACTTGCTCGTCTTCTATGTCAACATGGAGCTGATCCTACACAACGTGATTCATTAGGTTAGTTTTAGATATTAAAAACTAGCTTTTAATTATTATTATGTCAATTTAGGTCGTACTGCAATTCATTATGCAGCTAGTTGTGGTCATATGGATGTTATGCTTGAACTTATTCATTTTTTGAACGCTCCAATATCGTCTTTGACTGATATGGAAGGTCGTTGTCCATTGATGTATGCTTGTGGTGAAGGTCATTTATCTTTATGTCGATGGTTAATTGAATATACAGATGCAGATTTTCAGCGTCAAGATGATCGAGGTCGTTCATGTCTTATTTATGCATGTCGAGGTGGACATACACAACTTGTTGAATGGTTACTTTTAATATTATCTCCTGAATCGACCTTTACAGGTTGGCATCCATTACATTATGCTTGTTCATCTGGATATTTAGATATAGTTAAAATTTTATTACAATATACTGAACAAGGTGGACATGTTTTAACTAATACCGGTCATTCAGCATTATTTATGGCAATGCATTCATCTATAAATAATAAAGAAATGGTTGAATGTTTACTCGATTCACATCCATCTGTTCAATTGACAACACAAGATATTCATGATTTAAATTGTGATAAATCTTTACTATTTCTACTTGCACAACGTCGTCATTCAATTACTTATTTATTCGAATTTCTTGAACGAATTAATTATTTCTTACCATTTATTCATCTTCTTCTATTAAGTGAACATATCTATTGTCGTCAACGTTTACTTTCTATTCCCTATCATCAATCATTTATACGTCATCGTTTACAAAATCCAATGAAACTTAAACAAATTATGCGTTGTTTTATAAGAAAATCAATTGATAAAAGTAATAAAATCGATCTTTTAGAAATTAATCAATATTTAAAAAAGTTTATACGTTTTGAATATTTATAATATATTGTTATTTGTAAATAAATGAATTGCATTGTAATTGTGCTAATAATATTGTTCGAACATTTGAATCAAGATTTGAAATCTTATTTGCTATTTCATCACATGCACCTGTCATACGTTCGCTAAAAAATTGATTTAATTCATCTTTTGCAGTGGAAGGTGAATGTGTTATACGAAGACCAGTTGCAGCTGCATCTAATAATAATGGATAATCATCCATATAAACTGTTTTAATACCCCATTCATAATCAAGTCGTGCTTTAGCTGATTGACATCGAGCAAGAAGACCAACAAAAGATGTTGGAACTTGAACAAGATATGGATGTGATATACTATCTGATAGTTGAACTTGAATTTGAAGTGTTTGTGATGTTGATACAGGTTGTCGAATATAGATAATAATTGAAAGTGTTGATCCATCATAGGTATAACCATTTGTTGTTCCATCTTGACCATTGATTAATTCATTAAATGGTTCAAAAGGAAGAAAAGTATTATTGATCGAAACACTTGTTGCAGGAAATACACCTCGAAGTTGAATTTCATATGATCGTGATGAAGGGAATTTTGGAAATGAACCAATTGCTGCAGCTATATCTGAAAAAAAACATAAAGAAATAATGAATGTCAAGTTTGATTATTTATGAAGTAAACTTACTAAATTGTAATGTATTGCCTGAAACTGTATAATCAAAACGAGTTACAGCAGTTGTTATATTAGTAGAGTCTTTATATGCTATTGTTGTTCCATCATCATCATAAACATGTCCTCTTCCTTTTGGTGATCCACCAATAAGTGTATATAAAAGAAGTGTTTCTGGTATTTGTTGAGCACGACCAATTCGCTCGCGACTTGATCGTGGTTCAGGTAAAAGTGGAATGATCGAACCAATTTGAGCATAGACTGGCATTTCATCAATTGTAAAAGATTGCTTTGTTGAAGAAGAAGAAGGAAGATCACCAGTAAAGAAATTAACCCATTGAAAATCAGGTGGAAACCACATAGGCCAATTTTCAACAAGACCAGTACTTTGATTCACTGGTTGACTAATAGGTGAAACAAGAATATTTGAACCAAAGAAATATTGATTTGAATATGAATAAGCTTCATCATTTTCTGGATAATAATAATAAACAGGAAGAACAACAGATAGACCTGAATCATATGTACGTCTTGCAGCTGTATAAAGATATGGTATAAGTGCTTGACGAAGTCGAGTAAATCGAGCTAAATTATTTTGATAAGTCCAAGGATATGTCCAAAGTCGTCGATCATTATTTGCATCTTTTGTACAATGTGTTCGAAACATAGGTGAAAATGCACCCCATTGAAGCCATCGAGTATATAATTCTGGATCTGGCTCTCGAGTATGTCCACCAAGATCATGACTCCAAAATCCATAACCAACATTAGCTGCTGTTGCTGTAAAATGTGGTTGATATGAAAGTGTATCCCATGATGGGATAACGTCACCAGAAAAACCAACTTGATAACGATGATTACCAAGACCACCCCATCGATGTAGAAGCGCTGGACGGTTTTCCTTAAAATATGGATCAGTAAAAAAAACATGATTAAGCCAAAATGTTGGATTTGTATAAGGTATATCATTCATCCAACCTTCTTCACCTTGTTGCCAATCTAACCACCATAGATCAATACCAGCATCTTGAAGTGCATTTAGAACAATACTAGTCCATGCTGAAGTAAAATGTTTATCAGTAATATTAAATGGTACATAATGACTTGTTGAAGGATCAATACCCATAGCTACAGCCATTTCTTTATATTTCTCTTCCCATGGTTGAATACCTATATATGAAATAGTATATCATTTATTTGATAGGAAAATTAAATTTGTAAATTACCTGATGCAGGATGAACGTTTAAGGTATTTTTCAAACCTAATTGTTTACACCATTGAAGAAATTTTTGATGACTTGGATATAAATGCTCATCAAATGTAAATCCTGACCATCCAATATCTTGTCCAGCTTGATCTTTTTTACCTTCTGAATCTTGTTTATAAAATGTAATATGCCAATCCATATCAGTAACAAGTACATCTAATGGAACATCATGTTGAATATATTCTGTAACAATTTGTCTTTCTTCATATTCAGCATAAGCCCAATAACGACTAAAAAAAACTCCAAATATATAACGAGGTGGAAGTGGAATTGATCCACCAAGACGTGTAAATTCATATAAAGCTTGAGAATAAGCTCGTCCATGACCAAATAAATATAAATCTTGTTGTGCTTGTGATGAATAAAAACAGGATGATGGACTTTGAAAGCAACATCCACGAAGTTCACAATCATGTTGATTAGTTTTGTTTGATGGACCACAAGTTCGACGTTCATTAACTGATACGGCTTGACAAAGAGATGAAGCTGGTGGTGAATATTGTTTATTGATAATCCATGGCCATTTTGGGTCATTATCTATTTGAGGTTGATGTGTATCATCAACGAGAGCATAACCTCGACGTGATATAACACCATAAGTACAATGAAGATCATTACGAGGTTGATTTCGACAGTCTAATGCTAATTTTGAATCTGCATCTCCATCTAATGTTCGTATTGTACCAAGAAGATTACCATCATATTCTTCATTAGGTATAGCATTCCAAATAACTGTCTCTCCTTTAGCAATATTGACTCGAATAGTAACACGAATATTATGTTGACTAAATGTTGTTGCAGCATTTCGTAGATATTCTAATGTAATATATGTTGTTTCAATTTTTAGATGAGTATCATTTCGTGTGACATTGAATGCAGGTGGAGTCGGTTGAATATCACGCGATTGAACAAGCCATGTTTTACCATCAATAAATTCTTTTGTTGCTGACCATTCAAGACGAATAAGACGTGTTGATAAAACAGTAAATCGAGCTTGACCTTCATAGACTATGGTTGATGGATCAGGCAATAAACTAACACCAGTAGTTGCTGTAAGTAATACAGACACCCATAAAATACTAAATAACACCACCATTGTTATTACAAGGTAGTATTACCTCAAAATGATTCTTTACAAATGATATGCAGCTGTTTTTATCACAATCTAGGGCTACTAGATAAAACAATATTTACAAGATTGTGTAAGGTGTCTTCTAGTATCTTTTTTTTCTAAATAAAAAGATTTTCAAGCTTTAATATAAAAAAAAGTAAGTAAATATTCTATATAAAAGAGTTAATACAGACCAGTTTTCTTTTGATAAACGTTGTATTTTATCAGTAGAATAAATATACAAGATAGAATACAGTTATGAAACAAATAAAATTAATTAAATCTTGAAAAATTATACAAAGATTCATTTAAAAAAAAACGATCTCTTTATCCATTCAAGAGTCATAATCGAATGAAAAAAAAATAAATGTAAGATATCAGATATTAATTATTTTTCTGATCATCTCTGACTATATAAAAGTCTATCTTATAACGAATAACATTCAAATACACGATTACTTTTTTTTACGTATAAAATGAATGAACAGTTCATATTTTCATCAGTATCAAATATTTTATTCTATACTTCATTAACTTTTTTCTCTATCGTAGTTAATTAACTCTCTTCTTCTCATATTTCATTTAACATCATGTCTTATCTCATGAACCTTCTTTATATATTTCGTTATACCAACATTTTCATAAGACAAAAAAACGTCAAATTTAATTGATTTCATTTATAAACATATCTGATAATATTACAATAATAAAATTGAATATTGTTTCTAAATGAAAGGATTATTTTCTCGTATTTATAAAACAATAAAATAAAATCAATTCTATTTGTTTTTACTTAACAGTAAAAACAAAAAGTAAATATTTATTTGAGAATGTTAAATTAACAAAATTTAGCGGAATGATTTGGGTGGAAAGTAGTACCACCAATACTATAACAAAGTGATCGAGGACCATTCGATTCTTGTGTAAAGACTTCATGCCATTTACCAACAAGACGTTGATTTTCACAACGAATATTCATCCATTCAACATTATCTGGAATTTGTATGTCACGTGTTTGACCTGCATAAATATTTCCACTTGCTAATTTTATTGTACCATAAGCATCTCTTACATCACAGGTACATCGAGCAACATATGCACCACTTGAATGGATTGTTACTTTACCAGCATGAGATGCAACAACTATGATAATATATTTTTATTATTTCAATGAGAATTTATCGAATAATATACTTACCAAGAAGAGCAATGATAGCAATTAATTTAAACATTTTCGTTTTAAATATTTTTATTAAATCGAATAATTTTTTCTACAATTCATTCGTATTATATAAGACACGACTGATGAAAAAATATCACGCCATTTTCATTTATTCATCTGTTTTATTTCTCATACCCCACCTCCATCTTTTCTCTTGTTCTTTCTTTGTTTGACAATTTTGATTTAGATTAAAATAAGAAAAATAAAAACAATCCATATGACTAAAACAATCAATCACCGGTTCTATTTCGTTTTTTTTTGTAAAATAAAATGAATAGAAGTTGTATAAAAAAAAACAAACGATAACGAAATAATAATAAAACTAAACTTTTTCAGTTGCTGAACGTAATGATGGAAAGTATCGTGGCATTTTTCGGAACTCTGGAGTAATTGGTAGTGGTGGAAAATCGACAAGAATTGGTTTTAAACTTTCACTCATAACAGATTCCATATTAAAACGAGGATTAAAAGAAGACAATGATGGTAAACCAGATGTAGATAATAATGAAGAAAATCCAGGTGAAGGAATACGTGATGGTATTGGACCTGATGGAAAACCTGATGGGTAACCTGATGGTGTTGGTCCTGATGGATAGCCTGATGGCGAGAATAATGATGAAAAAGGTGATGAAGGTCCATCAAATTGTGATGGTCCTGATTGTGAAAATAATGACGAAAAAGGTGATGGAGGTGCATCAAATTGCGATAGTCCTGTTTGTGCAAATAATGATGAAAAAGGTGATTGAGATCCTTCAAATTGTGATAATGCTGATTGTGCTAATAAAGATTGAAGAGCACCTTGTGGTAGACCACCATTAAATGGTGCTAGAAACAAAAAAAAAGAATAAATACATTTGAATATAAATGTATCATTTGAAGACTAACATGTTTGACCAAATGATGATAAAAGTGAACTGTAAGGTGCAGGATTAACTAAAGATGAAAAAAAATATTAAATGTAAATAGATAGTTAAGATAGATTTCAATAAAAATATATACCTGGACAAAGATCAGATGAAGGTGGAAGTAATTCACATGGTAAAAGATCAAGTGCAGGTGCGGCACATTGATTTTTAATAACTAAATAAAGAATTCGATTTAAATGAGAGAATATTTTATACAGAAAAAAAGAACAAACCTCGACAAAATGGTTGACATGGAAGAATTGGTGGAGTTTCATATCGTGTTGGACATGGGGGAAATAATAATGGACAAAGTAAAAGACGTAAAGCACGAGGACAATTTGGAGCTGATGATGCTAATGTTGTTGGATCAAGTATAGTAGATAAAACTTGAGCTATTTGCCAACGTTCAACATGACCGAAAAGATTTGGTAAAGAATATCGAGCTTGTGGTACAGCACCACAAACATCTGAGAAAAGTGGATATTGTGGATCAAGTAATGAATGACAAGTTGGTCCATGATCAAAAATAGCAGGTGATAAATGATTACTACAATAAAAATAATTAAGAATGTGGAGAAAATTTGGTTTTTGAATTTACTTGTGTCTATGTTCATATCGTGACCATTCACGTAAATCATGTGAATCACGTAAATTATGTGAATCACGTGAATCATATGAATCATCAGAATCTTCATAAGATAATGGCCAACGTGATCGTGATCGATAATTATGTTTTGTTTCACCGTATGGAGAATATCGATCATGTTGATGTGTCGATGGTGGTGAATATTCATCATCTACGAATTCATGTTTTTCTCTTTCAACATCATCTTGTTTTTGTTTTTTACGGTTCAATGCAGAACTACCTTGAAAAAAAAAATTTTTTTAAAATAAATTTTCAAATATTTTAAAATCATTCTTACCTCTTCGACTATATATATCATTAGATAGTGATTGTCCAACAATCATTAAAAATAATATAAATATCAAACATATTCTATTTCGTATCATTATTATGTCTACAGTTCAGTCGATAGTTAAAAAAGTGAAAGTGACTAGATATATATTCATCCAGAATTTATATAGAGAACAAGAAAGAATATTCATCTCTCTCTCTCTCACATACATACACATTTGTTATCACGAAACGAAAAAGTACGATACCTCGATTTAACTACTTATACATACAAAAACGTGCAAAGACTATATATGAGATATAATCTATTTAAATACCCGAATTGTTAAAAATATAATGAAAAAAATGCCTATTCATACTGCACCACGCTTTTCAATATCTCCCTATTTTGCTGCATATGATCCAGCTAAACCTGCACCCGTTATTACAACAACTATTGAAAAATCATTATCAGATGCAGGTATATTCTCATTTAAAAAGAAAGATTCGATTGATTAATTTCTTTCGTTTTATTCAGGTTCTTTTGGTGTTTATCAAATATCCGTTTTTCTTATTCTTGGTCTTCTTGCTGTTGTTCCATCAATGGTTGGTTTTTCATATGATCTTAATGTTGGTACACCTGATCATCGTTGTCGTCTATCAACGAATGATACATATGATACAAAACATGATCGACTTCTTAAATATTTAACATCATCATCAAATACAGATTATGATAAAAAATGTCGAATGTTTATTGATAATTCTTCATTAAAAAGAAAATCATGTGATAATGGTTGGGTATTTGATATGAAAAAATATGGTGTAACACTTTCAACTGAATTATCACTTGTTTGTGATAAATTTCATTTACGAGCATTAACACAAAATGTTTATTCAGCAGGTGCAGCTGGATCGCTATTAACAGGTCTTTTATCTGATCGATGGGGTCGTCGAAAAACAATTTATTTACTTGTTATTATCTTATTTATTGCATTAAATACAATGCAATTATTTTTCTATTCACCAACACATAAACTTCTTGTTTTTACAATTTGTCGATTTTTTCAAGGATTTGCAATAACATTTCATTCCGTTTCACTTGTTCTTCTTTCTGAATTAACTGGACCACGTCGACGTGTTCTAGCTGCAAATACACTTGCATATTCATTTGCTCTCGGTCAAATTATTTTAGCTGTTATAGCTAAACAATTTAAGGATTATAAATTAACATATTGGGCATTAAATATATATGTTTTACCATTTACTTGTATTTATCTTCTTATACCAGAATCACCACGATGGCTTGTTCAACAAGGTCGTATTCGAGAAGCAAGAAAAGTTCTTGAAAGAATCTTTCTTATCAATCGTCGACCTATACATAATCGATTAGAATTATTTTATTCTCGTTTACCAACTGATGTTGTTGCTGCTAGAGAAGCAAATCAAAAAATGCCAACTTATTTCAATGTATTAAAACGACTTTGTCGATCAAAATTAATGAGAAAAAGATGTTTACTTCTTATTGGTGTTTGGGCAGTGGCTCTTTCTGTTTATTTAGGTATGCACTTAGTTACAATTGAATCTATCATATTTAGATAAAAATTTACAAAATATTTTGTTTATAAATTACCATGAATAAGCATATCCTTCACGGTCAATAAATAATAAAACCTTGGTTTATAAAGTAGTTTTCATTTAATGAATCATCATAGATTACAAACTTTCTTTTTCAATAAAAACAACTCTAAATATATCGTTGAGAAATATGCCAGCCTGTTACAGTCATATACGATTAGTGAGACAGTCAAGGTACTTTTTTTTCAATCTATCTTGTCTGTATAAGCATATTGAAGAAAAAAAACTAAATATGATTTTCATGAGACATGTTAGACATATTCAATGTAGGTTTACCTGATAAAATCTCAGTAAAATTAATGCGTTCTTTTTCTCGTCATTATCAAACATATTTATCAATTCTTGGCTATACACATTTAATAGTATAATAGATCGAGTCTCATTATGAAATATTTTTTTTACATAGAAATTATTTTAATCATTTGAATAACCTTAGGAATTAAATAGAAACGTCATGTTATGTTTTAAAATGTAATCGATATAAAAAGACATCTTCTATTTTATTGTCAAGGTATTAGTAGTGCAATACCTGCACTTACACCATGGCCTCATGAATTATTTATAGCTGGTGCTATTAGTGAAATGATCGGTCTTAGTGTATGTCATATACTTGCATCATATATTGAACGACGTCGTCTTTTAATTGTATTTTTTATTGCAACTGCACTTGCATCAGCTCTTGTACCATTTACTCATGATACACAGCATAATGGTATTTTTCTTTCTAAATTATCAATCGAATAAATCTATTTTTATCTATTATTTAGTAAGTGTTGCACTTGCTTTATTAGGTAAATTAACAGCATCATCATGTCAATTATTAATTGTTGTTTATACAACTGAAACATATCCAACAGCTCTTCGTTCTACAGGTGTTGGTTTATCAGCATGTATTGCACGTCTTGTTGCAATGATTGGACCACAACTTTCAGCTACTCAATATTCTGTTTGGTTTCCATTACCATATATTGTCTATTCATTAGCATCATGTTTAGCTGCATTAGCTGCTTCACAATTACCACATATACATTCACCATGTAAACTACCTGAAACTGTTCATGAAGTTGAAAAACAACATACACAAGTAACATTTACTGTACCATCACCACCACCAACACTCGATCAACGAAGACCATCATCAGCATTAATTAGAGAATTAGGTGTAACTAAATCAAATCCTATACCAACACCTATTTTTGTTATTCCAAGGCCTGTTTCACGACGTCATTCAACTGTCATTGGTCTTGATCAACAAATAAATCAAGTTTCTCGTCTTCCAACAATTACTGATATGAATGAAGATGAAGTTTGTTAATAAATTACGTTTTTTTTTTCATTTATTCTTTTTTTCTAATTCAAGGGTGATGATAAAACTAATGAAATTCATCCTACTACATCTGTTCTATCTCGTATTAGTTCATTACCTACTCGTTTATTTGCACATCGTCGCAATAGTAATAGTACAGCTCTTATAAATCAAGATATATAAATCACCGTTGAATTTAATAATAATTTCTTTTTTAATGTAAATAAAATATTTAAATTTCTTTATTTTTTTTATCATATACTATATTCTATATATATTTTTTAATTAAAGATTTCGATATTATCATGTACGATTTTACAAAAATTTAAAATTTATTATTTTATCGTGTTAATTTACTTTTCACTGGATATATTGATCAAATCAAATAAAGAGAAAAAAAATATTATAACTAAATTCGTTTTATAAAGACGTCCAAAGTAATATTTTTTTCGTATGTCATCAATCAGAATCAAGGACAAAAAAAAGTACATCAGTTAAGAAAAAAAGTGAATCGATTTAGTTCATTTTTTCTTATTAATGTCCATCAGTGTAATATAATGCTAATTGATTCAAACAAAGAAAATGATTCGTAATGAATTTTGTTCTTATGTGTATGTATAATATTTATGTAATAGTTTAAATTCTTATTATATTGATAGGTACGTTACTGATATATAATAACTTTATAGTAAAATATTTTCATTATATTGAAAAACAATATTCTTGCGTATAATTAACAAAAATATTTTTAAAAAAACTATATCGATTCTATGTTTAATCTACATACAATTAATAATACGTTTGCTATATTTTTTTGCAATTATTTATGGAAATTTTTTGTAAAAACAAAATATTGAAAAATAAAAAAAATTTTTAGTCATTTTCTTTTTTGTTGTTGTGGTCTAATCAAAGCTTTAGAATTCATTAATACATAGAAGACGAGAGTAATTATCCACGGTACTTTACTCTGTAACCATATGTATATTATGAAATGATAATGATGAGAATCATTTTTTATTTTCTATATGTATATATATACATATATTATTTATCTATATATTATATCAGTGGTTTTTTTACATATATATATCTAAACTTAAAAAACAAAATATTTGATGACAAGCGACCTTGAGTTAATAAATGTTTGTTTGTCTCACCGAAGAACGAATGAAGGAATGGAAAAAAAAACGAAGAAAAGTAATGAAGCGTAACATAAATACAAATGCATGTAACGGCAGCTCTGTTTTTTACACTGGTGGATATATATATTTATGTAAAATATGAAGGTGAGTATTTTCTTCTGATACGTCACCATTCTAATATTTATTCTGCATCTATATTGCATATATATCTATCTATTCGCTTACTGCACACCTGTGTATATGTGTTTACGACGGCCAGTAATATAGAAAAATAGGCAAAGCAATAGTAAAAAATAAAATAAACATATTCGATATTATTCGACCGAAAAATGGCCACGACCACAAATGTTAGTGATGATAATAAAAATTTAGCGGAGGGAACAGGAAATCTTAATGATTTAACAAAAGTTGGAAAAAGTGATACATCACCATCACAACAATCAATTACTATTACTGATCCAGTAAAAGTAACAATAACAGTAGAAGAAGCTAATAATAATGGTAAAGGACAGAATCAAACAACAACAGAAAACAGCAGTAATTCAACAGATGCTGGAAACAAAGAAACATCAACAAGATCAATTACAATTAACGATCCAGTGAAAGTAACAATTAAAGTTGAAACAGCTGCTTCTGCAGATAAAAAATCAGAAAAAAAAGATGATGCATTACCACCACCATCAACAACAACAACAACAACAACAATAGAAGATGTTTCCGATCCAACAACAGTATCGAAAAAACCTACTACTGAACAAGCACCTCCAACAGCAACACCAATTGTTGAAGAACCTGCTGCAGAAACGGAGAAAAAGACTGAAAAACCAGCAGATACTCCTATTATTGAAGAAGTCAAAGAAACTGAAACTACAGTAAGTTCTTCTGCGTCAACGACCGAAGAAACAGCAGCAGCAGCAGCAGCACCATCAACAGATGCATCTAGCGAAGCAAAGAAAGACGAAGCATCTACTAAAGCTACGGATGAGACTAAGAAAACTGAAGAATCAACAGCAGCATCAACTGACACTTCAGCCGAACAGAAAAAAGAATCGGAACCTACTTTAGCTTCTAGCACTCCAGCTGCTGAAGAAAATAAAGCTAAAGATGAAACAACAACAAAATCTGAAACGACTACAGATGATAAGAAAGCAGAAGCTTCTGCATCGACTTCTGCAACTCCATCTACGGATGAAGCCAAGAAATCTGAAGACACAACAATAACAACAACAGTAGAAACTGTTACAACTACTGATGCAACTTCTTCCACACCAGCTACTGAAAAAAAATCTGAATCCGAAGAAAAAAAGGAAGAAGCAAAAGATTCAACTTCTTCCACTCCAGCTACTGCTGCAGATCAAAAACCAGAAGAAAAAGCAGCAACTACTACTACTACCACTGAAGAGAAAAAGGAAGAAGCAAAAGATTCAACGTCCTCTACTTCAGCTACTAATGCCGATCAGAAACCAGAAGAAAAAGCAGCAACTACTACTACCACTGAAGAGAAAAAGGAAGAAGCAAAAGATTCAACGTCCTCTACTTCAGCTACTAATGCCGATCAGAAACCAGAAGAAAAAGCAGCAACTACTACTACTACGGAAGAGAAGAAAGAATCAGCCTCTACAACTTCATCTACTGCTGATGATAAGAAATCAGAAGAACCAGCATTAGCTGCTTCAGGACCAGCTGCAGATGAGAATAAAAAATCGGCTGAAACTACGAGTACATCAACAACATCAACTAATGAAGCTAAAAAAGATGAATCAAAACCAAATAATGTTGACTTTCCCATAGTGAAAGACAGTGCAAAAAATCTGACTGATTTTCAACGAAAGAAAGCTGAATACTTTTTCCATGTTAATTTAGGTATGTTGTTTTATTTTACATCAGATTAATATTCAGTAAAGTTAATCGTTAAATACTGACTCGTTAAGAAAATGAATAAACTTTTTTTATTTTATTTTAGACATTAAAAACAACAAAGTTATAACTTGGGATGAAGCTGAATTTTATTTATTGGTAAGAAAAGATATCAAAAACAAAAATTTTTAATTGTTTTTTTTTTAATTATATTTTTGTTATTTTCAATAGTTTCATGTAACAGCTGCAGGAAAAGAAGGTGCAAATGAAGGTGATTTAGAAAACCGATTAAGTCGAGCTGCACGAGCTCTTTGGGAACATATTCATGATCAAGTTCCATCAGCAGATGGTAATCGTGATAAACTTACTTTAGAACAATTTCTTGATACATGGGCTAGTCTTATTGATTATATTATTAAAAATGGTAAAATACCAGATATAGTACAAGATTTAGTTAATACTGGATTTGAATTATATTCAACAAAGGATGGTGATAATGGAACAGCTACAATTCCACCAGCAGCCTTTGAACAACTCTTTCAAAAAATGGAACTAAGTCGTCCTTATGCTTTGATGGCATATAAATTTCTTACTGAAGTATAAACAGTTTATTTATTTCATTTTTTTCTATCATTAAATATTTTCAATTTAGAATGGTACAAAACCATTGGATGCTGATAAAGTTAATTCTATTGTACGAGCTGTCGTTACATCTTCAGACGATGCTCATAATTCACACTTTCTTCTACCTGGCTTTTTCAAGACAATTACAAATAAAGACAATGAAAAGGATGCTAAAGATCAAACACCACCAGCTGCACAAGGTATATTATACAAAATAGATATGAGTGTAGTCTATCGAGCTTTCTAATATTAGGAAGAAAATATCTAAAGAAATGAGAAACACATTTTTTTTCTAAACGAGTGCATATACATATCATATATACGTGATCTGTTCGATATTCAAAAACAAAAAATTAATCTATAAATATCTATATCAATTTAATATATAAGATTTTTTTTACTTTTGATTTCGATCAATCAGATACTAATGAAAAACAAGCACCATCAACACCTTCTCAACCACAAGCTGGTGATTCAAAAGAAGCAAATAAATCACCATCTCAACCTGAAGCACCAAGTGGACAGCAACAAACCGATAAACCGCAACAACCTCAAACTCCAGGTACTCCACAACAACCAGCTAAACCACCACAACCACAATCACCAGGTGGTTCACAACAACCAGGTAAACCACCACAACCGCA
>CAJNOI010000101.1:242481-287688 GCA_905250115.1 Adineta steineri
CTTACGAAGAAAACCTTTTTGCTTGTAGTAAGAAAAAGAAAAGAAAAGAAAACAAACAGAAGTTCACCACATCATCAAAACATAAAAATGAGCTCTTGGGATATCGAACGTCAACGTAAATTAAATAATGAATTTGATAATATTTTTCGTGAACATGAACGTCTTCAACAAGATCTTAATTCAGATCAAACTCAACATTATGAATCTCTCTTAAATTCTATTAATAAATGGGAAGATGATGCTATTAAAAAAATTCAAAAAACAGCTAAAACTGCACGTAATGATATTGAAAAATTACTTAAAAATACAAATCAACAATTACAACGTTTTGTTAATAATACGATTACTGAAGAATTACGTGAAGCATTACGAGAAAAAAATAAAATTACTGAATTTAATATTGATAAATGGTTAGTACAATTATCACAAGCTCGTAAAGAATTAGAAAATCTATCTTCAACTATTGAATTTTCATATAATAAATCTATTAAATTAATAAAAGTTAACCAAACACATCCAACAACAAATCTTGATTATAGAACATTTTATTTTGAAAAAATTCGTGGTCGTCCAATTTTATACAATACTGAACATGTGATTAGTTCTGTTCGTCCAACAATAGTTTTAAGTGAAAAAAAATATTCTACTGGTACACATTATTTTCGTTTTCGTATTGAAAAAAATACTGATGAATTATTTTTTGGAGTTATTAGTGATAAAGATCATCAAAATTTAATACAAAATAAACATCCGATTGAATCAATTCATGGATGGTGGAATATCGATCGTCGTGTTATTGCTGGTCGAAAAGATGCACATCTTTCTGCACTTAATATATATAATGGTGATGAAATAGTATTAATATTAAATTGTGATGCACGTGAAATTTTTCTTGAATATCCGTCAATGACTAAATTAAATTCAATTCGTTTAGTTGATGATGTTCGTCTTTGTTCACCGCCTTGGAAAGTATTGGTTGAAATAGGTAAACCAGGTAGATGTTTGCTGAAATTAATCGACTGGGGTCTTAGAGCACAAGAAGCAAATCGTACAGAATAACATTGACATTGTTTTTATCGTCTCATAGATTTTTTGATATTTCATCAATGTTCATTTTACTTAAAGAAAAAGCTTAATTTGAACTAGAATAATAATAAAAATTAGTTTTTGTATGTTGCTTTTTATTTAGGTTAAATATGATTTTATTTTAGAATATAAAAAAAAAGAAATCGAGATTAAGTAAAATAGAAGAAATAATGTTCTTTTTTTAAGTCAGTAAATTATATTCTTGATTAGTAAAGTATCGTTCATATGACAAATATCTATGAAATGAAAGAAAATTATTATAAGTATCACATTATATATAATAAATTTGATTACCTTTAAGTTTTTTTCAATGTCATTTCAGTATCGATTAATCGCTGGCAGACTTGTCTAGTTATAATATTTTCAAATGTAATTTTATCGTCGAAATTTAATACTTTAACATCAATATAATTTTTAAATTCTGTAATCATCATATTTAAATGGTTAGAACATCGTAAAACATGATATGTGATGTTTTTCTTTTTCATCTTATTTAATACACCAGAAGCAATTTTTCCACATGGGCAACCATCAGGCCATTTATCGTCCTTACTTGTATGATATATTCTACCATGAGGTGGTGCATCGAGTATATGAAATAATAGATGATCAGCCTTCTCACGCCATGTCAATGCACATGCTGCATCGAGACCATCAAGTACAGCTTCAGGAAAATCACCACCAGAACCACTTTTTAAAGTCGTTACATATTTCATTGCTAATGTATCAGTCGTAAAATCAAATGTACGAAAAATATAATCTCCTTCTGGTGGATGATCTCGATAATCAACAATAGCAAATCGAAAACTAGCTGTTGTTTTTGCAAGTTTTATCAACAATTCTTGATTATCTTTGATAATACATTGAATAGTTTGTTTTACCTTTTCAAAATATGGCTCCATGGATCCAGTTGTATCAATAACAAAACATACATCAATACCTTCATACATATCTAATGATTGATGATTATTTTGACACTCAAAAACATGATTTTCAACATGCCAAGCACCTAATGTGCAAAAGCCTTTGGTAGATTCCTTGAGAATATGACCATTCTTGTCTCGTTCTACATGTTTTTCGCAATATGCATTACATGAATCAATTAATTTTCGATCAGCATCATTAATAGGTGAATGCCATTTGTTTAGTAACCAATATGCTGAACATAAAACTTGATCATACTTTTTTGCGCTAGGTGTATCTAATCCACAATAATAAATATCGTTAGAATGTTTTGCCTTATGACCAAGTTTCTTTTCTAAGCATTCTGAATTACCAAGACATTCAATCAAATGGAAATGCGAACGACCACGACGTTTACACGATACAGTACAATTTTCTGGTTTTGCTGATTCGCCAACTTTATAAACTCTCACAGTAGCCTCTTCTTGTTCACTTGAACGTATTTCAATTTGTTGACTTGGATTTGTACTCGTAAATATATGTTGATCTTTATTTCGATGTATTGTTCTATGATTTCCATCATGATGAATTGGATCTCTACAAAATGAACCACAATCGGGGCATCTTTCTGGACAAGTATGTTGACCATCACAAATATGATGTAGTGATTTATCATGTGAAGCTTTACCAACGCCAATTTTTATCCCGCATTGTGCACGTACTGCTTCTACTTCGATATGGTCATACAAAAATTCAATACCAGATTCTGTCGTCCATTTTCGCTGTTGCGTTTTATATTCTTGTTTGCAAATACCAGGTGCACTGCATATGCCTTTACAATAATGAGGTTGATTACATAAGTGCTTTTTCATTTTTAAGTTGTCATTATTGATACTTATTGAAACAGTTTCTGCAGTAATATCATGATTATGATCACTTACTACACATAAATTACCACATAAAAACATACAAGGTTTCCAACAATCACTATTATTACATCGATGTTCTTCATGCTTCTGAAGCCCCAATGATATAGCACATGGATCCGAACACACACACGTTGCTGGACATTGATGAATACGTTCGCATTGATGATATTTTGGTTCTATGTGTTCATATGCAAAAACACATTTATTATTTTGAAAACCATAAATTTCACAAATTTGACAAAATTTTGTGCAAACATGACCTGCATCGCACTTGTGATCTCCGTCATGACCAGCTAAAAACATACATTTATTTTGTTTGTTGTGATCTTCTTCAAAACATATTCGACATATTCCAGAACACTTGTGATCTGTTTCACAACTACAATGTCTTTGAGCCTCTTTTTCTAACTTTTTTATTTCATTTTTCAGACGTGAATAAATATCCATGTCAGCTAATTCTTTTTCTAATTTCTTGGTTTGCAATTGTGCATTATCATATTCTTTAGTAATTATAGCATACTGCTCTTTGCATGTTTGAGAGTTTTCATAGCGACAAGTAAAATTATTACTCTTCATTGTATTTAACTGTTGAATTAAATCATTATGCAGAGCGTCAAGTCGATTATGTTCGTGAGTAGCTAATTTTAATTTGTCAGATAATGTCATATGTTCTTGAATTAAACGTTTTGCTTCCGTAGCTTTATCAAGTTTTTCTGAAGTAGTGATTAATGATGTTTCAGTTTCAGACAATAGTTGAAAAAGTTCGGTTCCTATGTCATTAAGATATGAGTTGCTCTGAACATTGTTCATAAGTTTTTCATGTTCTTCTTGTTGCCCGACAAAAATTTGATTAATTAACATATCTTCATTTCGATTCTTCAATCTTTCTTCTTCAATGTTCAAAGAGTTCTGTAATTTCTCGATCTTATCATTCAACTGTTTCGATTGTTCTAAAAGTTCTGCAAGATGATTCTGTTTATTTTGATGTTGTTCATAAATATCATAGTAAAGAGTATTCAAAATCTTTACTAACAGGTGGTTATTGTCACATGTATGTTGTCTCTCTTGTCTAATATTGTTCAATAACGTCTGAGTATCTTCAAGTGTTTTGTTAATTTGAATTAAAATATTTTGTTCATCTTCAATACCTTCCGTTTCGTCTTCTAGTTTCAAAGATTCAATGTACTCTTCTTTCTTCTTTTTTCTGTCTTGTGTTTTACATAATTTAGTATGAGCTGACTCAATTTGTTGATCATATGAACGAATAATGTCCATTAGTTGTTTAATTTCTTTGAGTTGTTCATTTAATTGCTGTTTTTCATATTGTTGTTCCTCAATAGATTTAATTTTTGTATTAACACTGTTAATTTTTTCTGTAATTACTGCAATTGCTTGCTCAACATTGCCTATTTGCTCTGTAACTTGAGTGTTCTCATCCATTGAACTGATATTCATTTTGAAAGCTGCTAACTTACATTCCTTTTCTGACTTTTCTTTTAAAAAATACTCTAATTTTATAATCTCTTGGGTTTTTTTTGATTCCAATTGAATAGTATTCAATGTTGAACTATCACGTGTATTGAGTTTCTCTTGTAAATCTGTCATGTAATGTTCAAGTTTTTGAACTTCAGACGAAGTTTTAGTATTTACCAGTGTATTTTCTTCTTCTAGTTCTTTCGATAATGTTTCCCGTTTAACATTTATATCAGATAATTGTTCATTAAGATCTCTACATTCGATCTTCATTATTTCAATTGTTTTTTCCATGTCTTCATTTTCTTTTCTAACATCGATGATTTTTTGTTTAGTATTTTGAATTTCAATTTCACTGTTACTTAATTGTTGCTTATTAATATCGAATTCGTTTTTGATTTTTTCTAAATGTTCTTGGACAAATCTACGATAAATACGTATAGCATCAATAATATTAGGTATCATGTTCAACGATAATAAAGTTTTAACATTAGAATCATCAGTGGATTTATTTTCTCCGGTTGTTTCTTTTTGTTCAGTGGCTTCTTTTTCTACAAGAGAATACCATAAATTATCCTTATATGTGCAATCTGTTTCGTAATTTTGATGGAAATTTGCAATAAGTTTATTGATATCATCAATTTTATATTGATCAGGATTCACTAGCAGCTCAATATCGTCATTTAATTTAGGTAATAATTGATCGAAACATATCAAATTGTCATCCAACGACAGAATAGTTTTTAGTTGATTATAAATATCATTCATTGTTTGTGTAAAATTGTCGATTTTGCTCTTTTCAGTATTTACTTCGGAACTACATTGTGTAACATTTGTTTCGAGATTTTCTTTATCAGATAAGTATTTTAATTCAATTGATAAGGAAATATTTTCTTTATGAAGTTGATTTTCATTTTTCTTTGCAGCAAGAACAATATCGTTTAAATTTTTAATTCGCTCTTCAATGTTTTTTGACGTTGTTGAGTTTAGTAACACTTGTAGCTGCACTAGTTGATCTTTCTTCTTTTCAAGTAAAGATTTTGCTTCTTCTGTATGTTGAGCATTGTGTATGCATTTTAAATCACATGATGAACATTTTTTTAAACATATTTGTAACTTAAAAGAAAGCATATATTGTTTCATTGAATTAACAAATTTTGTTTTTCGTTCTTTGATATCATCATTTTCACTAGGAAACTTTTTTTGAAAACGTTCAGACATCAATTTTTTTACTTGCTGACGACGAAAACTCATCACTTCATAAATAAGTTCATTAACAATTGAATATAATTTATTATTATCTTCGTTAGTATCATTAGATAAAGTAGTAATCGAACGTATTGGCATCAGAATAAATTCGCAAATATTTTCAAAATTAATATCCGGTGAGTTTTCATCAAATTGTAAAAGAGTATGATTTAATTTTAATGAATATAGTGTATCTTCGATCTTTTTTTCAATTAATTGCTCTTTTAATTCAATACTTTCTTCGTTATTTAAATGAAATTTGGTCCAAGCTTTTTTCATTTCGTCTTCTAACTCAGCAAATTTCATATCAGAATGTATTTTATTTGAATCAATAAAATCATCTGTATATAATTGTATTAGAAGAATTTTTAATCGATCAGCTAAATCTTTTCCATTTCCCCATCGACAAGCTATTTTTGATCCTGTAATTTCATCTTTTATAACATGTTTAATGAATATTTGCCGTAAATTATCAATTTCATGATCGAAATTTTTATTTTCGAAATGATGTAATAATTGTATTTTGAATGTGTTAGAAAAGAGTTGTTCAAGAAAACCACTTTTACCTTTTCTTTGTAAATCCGAAAATTTCTTTTCGGCAGCATTAATAGATTCATCAGCATTACTATCACTAATGTCACGTATTGCAACTAATAATATACCTTTGAATAATTTATCATTAATGCCTATTTTATCAACCGCTTGAGATAATATACCAAATAATCGATCTTGAAAACGACTAAATCCTAAATCTTGACTAAGAATTGTAATATCACATAGAGCAGATAAAAATGAAATAAGCTTGATTTCTTCGTCTTCAGTTCGTTGATCACTAAATAACCCTTCACAATCCAATACAATAAAATGTGCATTTTCAAAATAGGCATAACTCATCCAAATTCCATCGGTACATCGTCCAGCTGCAACAGCAAAACGTGTTCGAAATATTTTATTCATTAAATAACTTTTTCCAGTAGATTGACGACCAATAATTCCAATAACCTTGATATCATCGTTGATATTGTTTAAAATATTATCCAAATACGATAGTGAGATTTCTCGTGCTTTCATTTCAATGCCAAATGATTTCGACGATAAATGATCCATTTTATCGCGTCGCCCGTTATTCAATGGTACAAGGGTACCCATTTCAATTGTGCAAAGTTGTAACGGTACTCGACTAACTATATTTGTAACTAATAATTGAATATTCAATGATGGAGAAATAAAATCAGTATCTGTATAACCGAGTTTTAAGTGTGCTTTCATATTTAAATCTTTAAAATATTTCTTGATACGATCAGAATATTTATTATATTTTGATGGAAGATCAAAATAATATTGAGTTTCATCTGAAGAATCTGGAACTCCAAATTGTAATTCACCTCTTTTAATAATATCTAATATTCGATTACCAATATATTGTTTAGTTGATTTTTCTAAATTATTGAAACTTGATTGACGTTCAATTCGTGTATCAGATATAAGATTTTGAATACAATAAACTTCACTAAAGTGTGCATTAAATACTGCACAATATGTATCAATAAAATCTGTAAAAATTTGCATTCCATACACGGATGGTTGATGTTCTAATATAATACTGTGTATTTGACAGTAGTTTTGATTAATAATATCAATAGAAGATTTAGCTTGAAAGAAAAAAACAGGATTTTTGTCTCCAATCGTTTGCACTGCTTGATAAAGATCACCATTGTCAGCTGTGAAGTTTGACGTATCTTGAGAATTAGTTCTACTTTTAGACAGTTGAGATATATTTACGTAGTTGTCTTCTGAAATATTTAGTTCATATACGTTGGAATTGGAATCAATGAGAATGAGTAAATTTTGTGCGACAGTTAACGCAAGACTTCTAACGCCTATTGGCTTTTTTGAATGATCATGTAAAGACAGGCAAGAAATTTGTTGTATGTGTCCAAAATCATCTAATAAACACAATGTTACATTTCCTTGATCAATATTATATAGAGCTAAGGTGTGTGTACTTGAATTAAATGAATATGCCAAACGAACATTCGAAAGATGAAAATCTGTTAGTTTTCTGAATATTTTATTCTTATGTAATACAACAGTGTATCCTGGTGCACCTAATTTCTTAGATATGATTGTGGGTCTTTTTATAACAATGATTTCAGTTTTACCATCATTCATTTTGAAGCAGCCAATAAGTTCTGTTTGTTTTGCAAAGGTCGAACGATCTATCTCTGATAAATCAGAAATATTAATGAACTGACCAAGATCATGCAGTCTTATACAAATCGGAGTTGAACGGGTAGCAGTAAAATACTGTAAGCTATTATCTGTATCATTAAATAAGGTATAAGATAATGGTAAAATATTATAATAAACTTCGTACTGTATTTCAGATTGAACTGTTATATATATGTGCTCTACCAAATTTTGTTTTAATTTAAGCATGACCTTTTTCTTATCGATATGTTGCAGTATTGATTTGAAATCGTTCATTCGTTTAACGTCGATATTATAATTTTTTGATATATGCCTATGGAATGTGCTGGTAAATCTATTATAAAACTGATCTACACTTTCATTAATATACTTTGGATTGACTAACCATTCAGCTGCCTCATTGTATAACTGATGCTTTAAATTCTGATCGATACTGGTACCCATTGTAAAAAATTTAGCAACTGTATTCTCGATACCAAATAACTTTTTTACTAACGCACTTGCTTGTTCATGAATATTTAATTTTTCATTCTTGTATTTTGTAGTATGCTCTTCAAGAAGCTTCTGGATTTGTAATTCCTGATTTGTTGATAAAAATATTCCATATTGAAAACAACAAAATAAAATTGGACGTAGAGTCAGTGTGTTAATATTTAAAACAATTGCTAATGATTCTTTCAGTTTATCATATCTATTGGTGGTTGACTTTTGATTTGGCTCTTGAAATAATTTTTCATAACAATATATATTTGCTGTATTATTAGTAATAAGAATCTTTCGCTGCTGTCCAGTCAATAAAGTCTTGAAAATATCCTTGTCATCGAGCTTAATTTTTTGTGGTGGCGAAATATCATCTTGTTCTTTCTTCACCTGTCGATATGTTCTTGTTTCATGTGGTTTACCATGAAAAGAGTGCTGTGTTGAAAAATCAGAAAAAAATGTATCTGATGGGCATATAATAATATTTTGACATATATCTTGTAGAAATCTTTGCATCACACTCATGAAATAATTGTGTTTTTCTAAACTTATATCATCAGTAAAAACAAGTAGAAAAACAAATTTCATAGTATTATAAACTACCCAAATAGCTGGCATTGAATCTTGTGTCATGAATATCGATTTAATATCAGTGTGATTATTTGAGAATAATGAAGATAAGCAAGTCTCAAGAGAGTTTTTGTCACCGAAGATACCAAATACTTGTTCTTGTTCAGGATTTAATTGATGCAATGTCACGATAATTTTGGACATATTTTGAGAATCGCTTACTATTTTGTATTCTTCGTCGCTTGCAGAAGAATTATGATCCACATAAAATAATCGATGAATTTCCAAATGTTCTGAACTCATGTCGAGTTCTTTTTTTAATTCTCGAGAAAGTGTGGACGACGTTTCGGTCACTTAATAATAGAAAAAAACAATTTTTCAATATATTATTTATACATTGATTTTCTAACAGTAGTAAAAAATTCTTTTTTTATAAATTTTACTATGCAACTGGTGGCATTTATTAGGCCTGAGATTAACTATTCTAAGTATTTCTTGAGTATCGTCATAGTATACGCCAATGACAGAACAAATATCAATCTGATTATCTACATACGCTTTATCAAAAGCTTTGCTTATGTATCTAAAAAGTTGTTGATTGATAGTAAGTTCTTTCTCCACTACTTATATATATTATTATTTTTGCTACGTGCTCAGCTGAACGATTTACTGTTTCTATCAATGTTTTTCTTATGTCTGTTTGCATTTATCTTTAATTACAACACACTCAATATATTTTAGGACGATAGATATTAGACGATGTTGATATATATATATTTGAGGCTCGAAATTTCATGTACAATAGATACTTAAGTTGGAGTATAGTACGAGTATTTCAAGAACCCTGCTCAAATGACCTAAAAGTATACAGAATGATAATCATCAATACAGCTAAATTTAGAAAACCACTGATGTTTTCGAAGTGACTCTTGCATTTCAATAAAGGAAATGTTAATAAAAATATAAACAAGCTTATTTAATCAAATGTGGGCTCAAAAAATATTTCTGAATCCGATGAGTTTTATTATATATTACAGGTCTTAGAATTAGTGAAGAAAGAAAATATCTGCACACGATAGGGAATAAAAAGAGTTAATTTGTAACTTGGAGACATGTTTCATTATTTTGACAGGAACAGTATCGTATCTATGAAGAAAGAATTTTTTCGAAGACGTTTTGTGGACCATACTAAAAAATTTAAAAACTACATTCAACTGTTTCAATAGTTTATTCAGAATAATACTGCTATTTTATAAGACAAAAAATATTTTCTTTACCTAAAAAATTATGAACTTACTTTTATATAAATTATTTCAATTTATTCGAACACATTAATTAATAAAACATCTATATTTGAAGTAAATTTTAATCTAGAATAAAATAGAAACTGACCGTTATCAACATCATCAATATAACAAAAGCCCCTATATTCATGTATGTATATATTTATACTAAAAATTTAAACTGATCTAAACAAAGGAAATAACCATATTTTTCTCTATGTAGATTGGATGCTATATCTTAAAAAAATAAACAATTAAAAACATGCAAATATACAAAGGTCAAATAAATATTGACAAAACTCGAAAGAATATTATTGTATACAATTATATCTCTGCTTCTATGAGAATTTATTAGTATGAATTGAAGTTGGATTTATGTTGGATTTATCTCATACTGCGATAGTTTGGGACAAAATATCGAATATTTTTTCACACACTGGGAAAAAACAAAAAAATATATAAAGTATAAACATACCTCTACGTGACGTAAGCAGAAAGAAAAAGTGACAGGTATAGATAGTTTTTATCCCTTTTCTTCAGACAATACTACTGAAAGCGATTGCTATTTGCTACGGTTGATTTCGATGCAACCATGACATCTATATCACGGTTAAGTCTTTCGTGTTTTCTTTTCTCTTGTTAGTATTATATATATTGTTGAACAAAATAAAAAGTCATTTATGTTCTAGCAAATGTCGAACACACGCGCCTACACATCTCACTAACGGCCATAACACTATTAAACGAGTTAAGTTTATTTTCATTCACTTAGCAATTTATACGACTTCTAAACTCGATAAATTGAATTTATTTAGAACAAACTATTTTGATTTCAACAACAATTTATTAATAATAAAGGTTTCGTATATTCTGTATAATTTTAACAACAAGAATTAGCTCTGTGCAGCAATTTACTATAAGAATGAATCTCAAGATTATTTTATATTTATATATGTATTTTTGCCTGCTGAAATATATTACATATTGCCATGAATGTTGACAAAGTACGATGATCGATATAGGTGATATTCATTTTAAGCATTTATCTACAGTCTTACTATTAATAGAATCAATAGATCATTTTTCATGCTACTTTGCCTTAACAGAAAGGTATATTATATTTTAGATCACTAAAAAGTATTCTTATCTTTTTATGTGTATTTCTCTTTATTGATAAATCAATATATCAATCTTCATACCTTATATTGTTCTTTATAATAGAGTATTTATTAAAAACAGTTTGTTGTAAAATTTAAATTGTGCCAATTAATTTATTTTGGTATATATAATTAACTGATCAGTAAATAATTCAGAAGCTCATTATTTCATTTTTTTTAATTCATTACTTCTAAATTGATTGCAGTAAAACTAACATAAATTCGTTGAATCAGTATGTATTTTTTATAGACGTGAAGGTGTTAGTATGATTTCAGCTAAGAAATCTATATTTTGCCAACATTCATACATATATTCGCCCTATTACTCAGGAGTGATAAATCGAACAGATAAACAGAATCAGATCTTTCATTTTCGAAATAATAGCTATGTATATTTGAAATAACTAGGAAAGACACCAGAGACGCTTGGAAAATACATAACGAGAATGTGGTTGTATTCAAAGAGAAGATAAATCTAAGTTCATTCAAAAATGGCACCAACATTTATAAAACACTCTTTATTTTCTGCTCGATAATATTTAGAACGACTGACATGCGTCTTTTGTGTAAGAAATAGTACATGAAATTAAACTAATGTGGTACAATTCGAGTTTGCACCATAAGTTGATAATAATAAAACTAATTCTAACTCACAGATTTACTTTGATAATTTTTAACTATCATCATGACTGTTTCTTTTTCGAATGAGAATATATAGATCATACTCTATGACATGCGAAATTAATAATTGCTGATATGATATAATAAAAAACAATTTCACATATTCAACTCTGATCATGGCTTAAATAGGATATCATGCTATAATTGAAATTGTAAAATGATACTTATGTGTTAATGATGACAGAGCAAACATTTGCATATAAAAATAATTTTTCTTTTACCATTTTCATCAATATTAGTTTGCACACTATTGTGAGTAAAATACGACAAGTTTAAAAAATGAAACGACTGTTATTGTCGATACTGTTTGTTCTGTTTATTAATAAATGTGTAAGTCAAAGAGGTTTTCCAAAACAATTTCAAACAAGTTTAAATATAAGTGGATCAGCATCAGTTCCAATATTAACTCCTGGTGTTCAATACTTATTGTACGACTATAACAATTTAAGAGTTCGTTCTGATGTTCAAGGATGGCGAGCACAACAAAACGAAACCTACATGATTAAATACAAACCTGAGGGTGCTGAAGCAGATTCAGTACGTAGAAAATAATTCATTATGAAATATAGTATTAATCATGAAGTCCGTCTTTTAGCCAGCATCACAAGGTTATACAATGTTCAATTTTAATCCTGATTATCCAGCGTTGACAAAAGTAAAAAGAAAACTTGTTTTTTTTCTCTAAATAAGATTTGTTTTTCTAAAGAACGATTGTTGGTATAGAACAAATCCAATGGGTGATGTAGGTCCATTTCCATGGAGTTGGTTTTATGGTTCAAATGAACTTCATACGGAAATTCAACGATGGTTTCCATTACCATCAAATCTTATCAATATGGGTGAAGAATGGATACCAGAAATTCAAGAAAATGCAACAGTATATTTCTTTTCATCTCGATAGGATGAGAATATGATAATATGTAGTAAAAAGATTTTGTTTATTGTAGAGATATGATTCACCAGAAATATGTGACTTAAAACGATCTGGTCGTGGCAAAGTTCCATGTTTAAGTTATTTTGAAACAAAAGATAGACCAGCTAGAACCATTACTGCGCGTGCTGCTCAAGGATCCTACGATGCTGATGAGTAAGTGTAAATTGTGTGATTTTTATAAATATAATAAATAATAGCATGTCTATTTATATAGCTATATAATTACAACTTATTTATCATTTACTAATGGCATTCCATCAGAAGCTGAACATTTATTTGATGTACCTAAGCAATGGCCTTCTTATTGTGGCAATGCAAACACTGGTAAATGATAGTTGCCAATTATTTATCTGATTTTATGCTGTGTTGCTATAGGTTTTGATGTTGATCCCGTACATGGATATGTAGTAACTCCAGATGGTCAAGATCATTTTCAATTAAACTTAAAAACACCACCAGTTCATGCACTAGGTGATGAAATTAAAATTGAGTTTAAAGTACAACCAAATTGGTATTATAATGGTACACGATGTGCTCAATTCAATCCAATTATTTTTAATAAAACAAATTGGCAAGTACCACAAAAAGTTGACATGTCTTTTATTGATTACGGTTGTTGCACATATGAAATTACTGCAAATAGTGGTGGATATGATTGGCAATATCAACCAAATACATTTGTTGTTTATGCATGTGATGGACAAGCTGGATATGGTTGTAAAGGTAGAGAACCATGTGGCGCCTGAGAACATTCAACAACAAAAAGAATCATATTTAACACTGATATATGTACGCGAGATTAAAAAACCTATTTCAGTTTATTATAACTAAATAAATATTCTTCTTGAGGGTGTGGATGTGAATGTTATTATTATTTTTTACTCACATTCTGAGCAAATTATCAGTATATTGAGATACTCAGATATGTTAACCGTACTTCCAAAATATTTGTTCTGAAAGAAATAGTATAAGGACAATAGTATTGTTTAGCTAGAGAATACATGACAAACAAGTCGTAAAATAGCAACACACAAAAAGAAAAGTTAACATGGTGTTATCAACAAGCAGAAAAAAATAAATACTAAGTCTCACATATAACAACAAGCATGCTGTGCCCATATCAACTATTCGTTCGTTCTTTGCCACTAAAACAAGATATTTCACTAGTTACACACACACCAGATAAAAGAACTGTTTTTTGCTACAGATGGAAAAGATCGCGTCAGAAACAGACAATGAAAGTATTATTATAGGTAATACTTCCAATTTCTGGCGTTATTCGAGTAAAGATGGTTTTGATTTAACTCGACAGAATAATCATCAGACTGGCTCTTCAATCTGTCTTGAAACAACAACGACAGCTATTCGAATCGATCCAGCACGCTCTGCTCTTGTTATTATCGACATGCAAAATTTCTTTCTGCATCCAGCCGTACGAGCACATGAGCCAGGACTTGCTGCATCAAAGCAACTGCTTGAAAATGCAATTCCCATAGCTCGTAAGGCAGGTATTCAAATTATTTGGCTCAACTGGGGTTTAACACAAGAAGATATAGATCAGGCACCACCGGGACTGAAGCGAGTATTTGGCGCTTGTAGTAGTGTTGAATCTAGAAATAAGCAATCACCACCAAAGACAATTTACACAGGTTTAGGAACTGAGATGGGTGACATCATATTATCCAGTGGCGAACATGTTGATGGTGGAAGATTACTGATGCGTGATACTTGGAATGCTAAACTCTATGATCCACTTTTTCAGAGCTATGAAAGTAGTCGACATAGTGTGAAGCCTGATAAATGGTTTCATAAAGTAGGAACTTTGTAATTTATCGATGTACATATAAATTGATATTTTCATGTATAATCCTATAGAATCGTGTATCTGGTTTATGGTCACATGAATCCCCCCTACTTTCTTATCTCAACGAGAACAACTTAATTACACTCTTCTTCGCTGGTGTGAATACTGATCAATGTGTTTTAAGTACATTTAACGATGCATCCAGCAAAGGTTTTGATTGTATTCTGCTAAGTGATGGTTGTGGTACGATGAGTTCATCATCTGCTCGAGAATTTACCGAACATGCGTGTGCACGAGGAGAAGGTTTCGTGATGGATACAGAGGCATTTACCAAAGGTGTCAAAGCCTCTATACATTAGTTTTCATTTCTTTTTGTTTGAATTATTTGCTACATGTTTCAATATTGATTGAATATTTTCTATTACAATTGTGCAAATAAACGTTAGATTTCGAATAGAACTCTACATTAAGAACGCATATTGAAGATTCATTGTTGTCGTACACTCATATTTCTAAACGAACAAAAGATAAGTTATCAACATAGTGAATCTTTGTTTCTTTTCTTTCAATGCCCATAAAAAACCGTCATTATTTACTTCTAACTCATAAATGATAGCAAAAGAAAATAAAAAGCAAGTCATCATATAATCTTACTTATTTTTTTGTCTGCTTGTTGACGGCTTCAGAGGATACACGGATTTATAATACAATACAAAATTATGACTCATCAGGTGATCTCTACATTACCACTCGTCGGTGTTGAAAAGTTTTTTTGTTTACATGGTGGTTGGTTAACTATCGCACATGCTGCTCATTTGAGTGGAAATTATTCGATATTAATTAGCAATGCTTCAAATGCTCTCCAATGTCTTTTGAAACGTCATTCTCGCATGCGCACACGTCTTCGAGTAGATGATAATCGATATTCTCTTGACAATCTTCAATACAGCTGTGAACATTTATCAAGCGATTTGTTTTTCTCAGCTATTGAAATAAGCAATGAGTCGTGGCAAGATATCGTTGAACGCCGATGTAATCAAGATCCATATTCAAATAACGGAACGATTATTTTTCCATTATTTCATTTTATGCTTTTATTCAATTCGGAACAGTCTGACGATCAACTATTTCACTTAATTCTCTTTCAAAATCATTGTGTCTCGGATGGTCAAAGTGGATTTATTCTTATTCATGAGTTTTTGACTTTGGCAACCACTTCGAATGCTCTCGAAATATCAGAGCCACTCAATACAGAAATACTTCCATTACTTGGCCAACTGATTCCTCGTCCATATGGTTTACTTTATCATATCATAGCATTCATAGGCAGATACATTTTCATACGAGAATTACGCCAACTAACTCATCCACGTATTCCTGTCAAAAGCATTCCGCTAAGCGACTGTCAACCAACAAGATTTAGAGTGCAGCGGTACAAAATAAGGTTTTTATTTGCTTCGAGTTCTTCGAATCTCTATTCTAAACTACATCCACAATGTCGTCTACATAGAGTGACATTAAATGGTCCGCTCATGGGATGCCTCCTATTGGCCATTCATCATTGTTTTCCATTAAACGATAACACTCTACTGAAGCCATTGGGAATTGGTGTTCTGTTTAACATGCGTTCGCGTCTTCCTCAATCACCTCTCACACCTTCTTCAGTCGGCTACTTCGCAGGCACGGGTGAAGTTAAGCTCAAACGATCGCTTTCCATTCGATCTACTCAATTTTGGACACTGGCACACTACTGCATGACTAATACTCAACATCAACTGAAGCGAGATGGTGTCCCATTAACAATGAATATTTTTGCTGATATATTGAGAAATGAACAAGAATTCGACGAAACTCGTCAACTCTTTCCAGAAGGACGATTTTCAGAACTTGGCTTTTCAAATATTGGTAAATATCCGTTTTCCTGCAAATATAATGAAGGTGAAGTACAACTACAAGGTATTCATGTCGTCAACAATATGAGTGTCTATCGTACTTCAACCGATATCTTTGTCACTTGTACAGATAACAAACAGTTAGACTTTTCCATGGCGCATGAAATGGAGAGTGATGAAATGGCACAAGGTTTTCTTGACTATTACTTGCGTCTTATTGAACTATGTGCTGATAGTGAACGTTGTAAAAGTGAAACAACTCTAGATGAACTATTAAAAATGATGGAATGATCATAGATATTGTAATCGAGAGATTTCCTAAATAAAGAAATATATTCGGATCGAATATTTTAAATAGTCGAACGCTAGTTGAAACAAAAAAAGACAAAATTGTTCGACAGAATTAGAGAAATATATTGTATTAAAGCTTGGTATCTATACAGCATGTAAGTTAACTATATCATGTAGAATATTTCATATTTTACAATATGTTTGACATGGTAATCGTTCAACGAATATTTGGAATATATTAACCAGAAAGAACATAGGAATTGTTTCTGTAATATTAATACTCATATCCACTCCACTCTCACCCACACCTACACCATGAAGATCTGGAAAAATTATTAGAGGAAATCGTTTTCAAAACGAGTTTTAAATTTATTCATCAAGAAAGAAAAGATTGACATACAAATACAACATCAAATAGATTTATATTTTAAAAAATGTAATGAGAGAATAAGAGAGTAGAATATATAATATATTGTTTATATTTGTGTCATAACCATATGAAATGATTTCATATACTTAGATGAAATACTCTTCGACTTCTTTGTATCTTATTTCGATATCGAGCAATAGTCTTATGAAATTCTTGCCTGTAAAATGTTGATGGTAATACATATATAAAAAAAATTAACATCGGTGGAATAAATGAAATAAAATATCCAATAAGATATATCCATGAATTATTTGATGATTTCATACATTTCGATACATAAGATATTATTAAACGTGGTAATGCAAGAATAACTAATACAACTGGAACAATTAATAAATTTTTATGTTCATGTAATTGTTGTCGTAAAAGTTGATAATAAGTTCGATCAGTTTGTAAATTTGATTGTTGATGAGATTTTCTTGTGATCAGAATAATAGATGATACTAAATTTATTATAAATGGAGTAATAAAATGAAAACTGTGCATTATAGAATTAAATTTTCTTAAATAAGATGAGTAAGTAATAGTACACCATATTCTTCTTTCATTATCATTTATTTCATCCATTAAATGTCGATAAAAAGGATCATAAATCGATGTACTTATGATAAAAAGAATAAGAATAATAATGATTATTTTAGCTGCTTGTTTACTTTTTTTCTTTTGAAAACGAGTACCTTTTATTATTGTAAATGCTCGTTCACTAGCTACACAAGCATTTAACCATTGATCCATATTAAGACAGGATTGTAGAAGAAAATCAAGAGTAATACATTGAATATTTAAAAATATTCGATTTGGTACGATTGTCATTTGTGAAAAAATAGGTATCCAACATTTTAATCCAAATAAAATTATTGTAAATAAAGTTGTTATTGATAAACTAAATAAATATAGACCACTACCAACATCACGTACAATTTTATTTTTAAATGTTATCATAGCAAGAATACCATTAATAAAATCAGCTATAATAAATATAATAGTTAATATTAAACTTATTATTACGATAGTTGGTTGATATTTTATACTAAGATTTGGTATAATATGATAACCTAAAATAGCATCGAGGGATAAACCAAATCCACTTGTACTAAATTGGCACTGTGCTCCAAAAAAACATGAAGGACAAAGGCATAGTGATCTTGTCGGACAATGTGGAGAATCTTGAAAACATTTGCCACCATTTTGACATTCATTTTGACCTGAACAATCAAATATCATATCATGATTAAATTCAAAGCAATTAGCAAGACGTTGTTTATAATAATCATAACATAGACAAAGATGAATATTATCATAAAAACAAGAAAGATTTAATGAAGACATTTGACATGGTAAATGATAATATTTTATTCGACGAATAAGATCTAATTTAATAATACTATCATTAAATATTTCATTGATATGTTTACAACGATCTGATGGTTTTATCATTTGATTAATTGTTGTTGATCGATTATAAATATTTTTAACAAAAGTTAAATAATAATTTTTTTCAAGAAGTTCAATAAAACCAATATGAAATGGTCTTGACCAAAATATTGTAATAAAATCTTGTTGAACAGGAATTGTTTGAAATGTAGTTGATCGCACTGGTCTATCACGATTCATAACTTCAATAAAATGAATAAATATTGATTGTGGTACAATAATAGATTTTTCAAATGATAAAATTATTTTATTATCTTCTAATTCATATCGTTCTCCAAAATAACCTTTTCGACAAATACATATAAATCGTTTCTTCGATAACATATATTCATCCGTCGGAATACATAGAACGCCATTTTGACATGTTAAATTTTGACATATCATATTGTTAAGAAGACATCGAGGACCAAATTTATAAATAGGACAAATGCATATTGATTGATCAGTAGAAGAAGAAATACCAATATCTAATGAATCAGATGAACATATTGAAGAATGTTGAATTGTACAATAACGACCAGACCATCCAGTATTACAATGACACAATCTTTTTTGTTTATCATTGAAATATTTAATACATTTACCATTGATACATCGATTATTTGAACAACTTTCAAAATGAATATTATCATTTGGAATATTAGCGATTAATGCTAAACGATAAACAGGTAAAAATGAAAATTTAATTGGAAAAAATAAACTTCCACGATATTTTAATGAAATTTTCTCATAAATATTAAATTGTATTCCATAATTTTTTGTTTGATTTTTTGGTCGATTTGAATAAAGTAAATAAATATTATATTTAACTTTACAATCTCGTGTTGATAAATAAGTAATTTGTTCATATGAATGAATTATTTGTTTATTATTATCATCATCAATTAATAAAATAACAATTGCAAATGGTATTTGCCATGAATTAGGTGACGTTGTAAATTTAATTGATAGGCTTACTGGTTGATTTTGATATTGACATTGATCACCATAATAACTTGGTGGACAAAAACATATTTTTCTTGTTCGATTAGTTTTATCATTTAACCATATACGTACATCAATACCACGATGACAATGAAGTTGTTGTTGAATAGATGTTACAGTTATAGGTGGACTTAAACGTACTTCGTTTTTTATATGTTGTTTTGTTTGATCTTTTAGTGATTCCTTCATTCCATTAAGAGTAAAGTTTATAATTCGTTCTTTTCCATATATTCCTACTTGATTGCATAAATAATTTTCGATATTCGAAACATTTAGACGTTCCGACGGATCACAAAAAGAAGAAGTTTGATTTTTATATGTTGTACAAAAATTTTTATAATCTCTATCATCACAAGCATTCAAACTGTTACATAGATCCCAAGTTCCGATACATACTTTTGAGTTTTGCTTTTTGCAATAAAAGTTATCCAGATTCATTATTTGATATTCTTTGCGACATAATGTTGGTTCATCGGTAGCTCCAATACAATCAACTCTACCATCATTTGCTTTGATAATTGGTAAATAAATAATTTTATACGTATTAGGTGAAACACATTTATGCCATCCATTAATATTGGTAATAATTCAGTAGATCTATCACATATTATTTGAAATGAAATATGTTCGCGGAAATTTTTTAATTTTATGTCTGATTCTTCTTCTGGAGGTTTAATTTCGTCTATAGAAATAGTATGATTAACCGAAGTTATATTTTCATCATCACTATTCGGACAATCATTTATACCATTCATACGACGATGTATAGAAATACATTTTAATGAATTCGAACATTGATACATATTCGATCTATTACAAATTATAGAATTATAATTATAAATTTCATGGTATTGCCAAAGTTTTGAATGTAAGTGTTGTAAATAAAATTGTGGTGATGGAAATACATCGGGTTGTTGAAATAATTCTGGATGAATACCACGATGATAAATTAAATTATTATAACGAGAATTACTATAACATATATAAGGAAACAGAAACTTTCGATAGTCCAACATTGTTGGACTATATTTTTCATAAGCAAAATAAATATCACCAAATAAAACTGGAATAGTTGGTATGAATAACATATTTGGGCAATCCTGTTTGATCATTAAAAGACATATATGATACTTACAAAAATCATTACATCTTGTATCAAAAGGATCTTTTGAATAACTAAAAACGCATAAGAATGCATACCAACATTGATAATATATTGATTCGTCTTTGATATTATCCATGGTTTCGAATAATAATTGTTCACGTTTTATCATACAAGAATCTGTTAAAGGTGAACTCTTACATGTTACGTCTTCACATTTAAATAACGGCATCTGTGAACTACATAGATGTGGGAGAGGACGATCCCTCTCATCTAAATCAGAAGCGTCAAGACAATCAGGAGCATGAATATCATCTTGAAAAAACGATTTGTCTATGCATTGTCCATTAGTACATCGATATTCATTTTCATTACATTCATTTATTTCAAGTTGCCAGCAATATTCTTCATCAACTCCACCATCAATACAATCAATTTGTCCATTACAAATTTCTGTTCAATCTAAACATGCTGGATGATGACCACGATTACATTATAAATGCATGTAACAAGTAAGATCCGTTGGATTATATGAATAAATATTATAGAAATTCTTAATCATTTCATATAAAGATGGATAATCTGAATGACAATAATCAAGTTCATATTGACACATTGAACCAAATCTTGGCAATGTACAATTATAAAAGATCTTTTCTGATAATGGTGAATCGTTTGATATTAATAATTGATTTAAATACCATTGATAATCTTCAATAATATCTGTTGGTGTTGACCAAAGATATAATTGCTGACCTGTTATATTTTGTTTTGAAAATTGTTCAAAAGTAAACTTTGGAAAATAACCATTTTCTTCTATATTAAATTTCGATGAGAATTCATTCATACAATAAAATAATATTTCACGATAAACATATTTGTCTCCATTTAAAACATCAATACGTAAACAATCATGTTGTAATAAATCATTATTTTCATTTTCATTTACCCCACCTGTATGATGAAGATTGATTTGAAGTTGACCGATAACCAAATGAAAAAAAATAAAATACAATAAATATTTCATACGAAACATTTAACGTGTTATATAATAACAAAAAATAATGAATTCAGTATCGATTATTTATACATGCCATTCCTATCGTTCTTTTATAAAAGCATTTGGAGTTGTTGTTTTTAGAAAAAAATCATGAACAAACTCATTTGTTCCTGTCTGAATGATGAAATTATTAGAACAGCTAATGACGTCAAATCACCATTAAATAATGCCTTTCTCTGACGCAAATCCTGGTAAATATCTGACTTTTGACGTAAAAACTTCTGAAAATAGTTCAGGAAAAACGCTATTATATTTTTTATTGGCTGAAAAATACGTAAGCAAAATTAAATAAATTTATTACGCATCTACGTTGAGAATTGTTTCGAAACGTATTCAAAAAGACCTTAAAAAATTTTATTTTTGTTAATGGATAAAGAAAATTAAAATATGTTGTAGAAAAATAATTCAATTTTGTTCATTTCATTGGATATAGTGTATTAATCTTTTCTATAATACCATTATTGGCTCTATTCTTAAGTGATATTTCATGTCTAACTAGAATTGCTATTATTTATTAAATGATAACTGATCTCCTTTTCTCTATGACAATAACAACAGATATAATCATAATATTCTCTTGAAGTACGGAGATAAACAATCATTTGTAAATGTCAAATGATATAAAATTTATGCATGAATATTGTATTGTTTAGTAGATAAGCCTATGTCATTAGTATCTAGAAGAGTAAAAATCATATATCTTGTAGTTGTGTATGATATTTTCTCACTTTTTTTACAACAAGAAATTAGAAGAAGAATAATCATGAAGATACATGTTTTCTATTCTCTGAACGTTTGCATTCTTTTTCATCATTGTTTTATTCAGATGCAGTACTCTTTTCGTAAAGGAACGTAGTTTGATTATAACAGCTCTAAATATTTTTAGAAGCTTCCCGTTTCTATCGTCTCGGTATCTGTATACATTATATCTACATTAAATAACGCATGTGACACTTTTTTATTATGGATACCGCTGGTTTACGACGGCTATCGAAATTTATTCGGTTTTACAGAAAACGAGTTGATACAAACTTATTCTGCAGAAAAAATAATTTTTCCTGTTATAGACATTGTTAGGCTTTAAAATATATGTACAAATTAACTTCAGAAACATTCTCGACCGGTGGTACATTTAAGATTTTTTGATTGGAGAACCACGTTATATATGTTGTTCAGTCAACCGTTACAACTTTTTTTCTACCATAATATGACTACAGAATAAGATGAGTCAAAGATATATTGAATGATTTCGTTTAACGTATTGACTATAAGACGTTTGTTTTATGGAATAATAGTTTTGAATTGTACAATACTTTGAATTATGTGTCTGACTTGCTGATCGACTTGTTTTTGTTATAGATTTTTATATTTTTACATTTTCTTGTCTTTGTAATTAAGGATGACTCATTCAGTTTAAAATATTAAATTAAGGTAAGCAGGTCCAGTTCTATTTGTAATCGTTAAGACGTTGTCAGTAACGATCATTAAAATATTTTTTAAGAGTAAAAATCAAACAATTTGTTTCATTTCGTTTTTTTTATTGTCAAAATTTAGATATTTAACAAAGGTTTTTATTTTTGTGAAAGTGAAAATGAAAAAATATATTTATTTTATTTGTAGATTTTTCTGTGAAAAGATCTTATATTATATTGGAATATAATACTCATATTTGCTCATCTTCTTTATCTTGTCTGCAATTTGTTTAGCACTGAAGGTTTCGATATTATTTTATACATCTATCTTACCGTTGTTATTTTTTTGTATCTTTGTAACTCAGTAATATGCCAGTATTTTTGTAAAATGTTCATATAAAAATAATAAAAAAAAAATGACTATTGAAATTATGATTTTCGTATAATATTATAATCGAGAATTGTTTATACTACAAAAATAGTTAGTTATATTGTTTAGTGTTGATAAATGTATTTATTAATGAGATTAGAAATAAACTTTTAACATAAACATTCTTTGTCTTACCATGAACTTGATATTCAAAGAGAGAAAAGTCATTTTTATACGACAAAATTTAAACACTTTTATTCGTATAATCAGTTGAAATGATTGCAAACAAAAAAATCTCCATTGATTGTATAAATGCTTGTATTATTATCAAGTCAAATTCATCTTATACATATTCTGTATATATTCAAGGAAGTATTCCGACTATACGTTAATTTAAAAGATACAAATAACAAAATGTTTGCTATATATTAAAAAATAAAATTAGATATTTTTCTTTGTTTGATTTGACTAATTGTTAAAGTTTTAAATTAAATTAATAACAAAAATCTTTTTTCATTTATTTTGAATAAATGGAAGGTACAAATAATTTTATTTTCTCTTATTAATCTGTAAATAATTTTAGTATAATAGTCGATGTCATACAATAAAATAAAGATTCAAAAATGGCAAAAAAATACATTTTATTTTGTTTATTACGAAATTATCTTTTTTTTTCAAGATATAACTCATAATAATAAATAGTAAAAAAAAGAAGAGACGTCACGCTGATACTGTAGAACGATATTTCTTTCCTTCTCTTGTGTTCTTCTTCATAATAAACTACTGAAGCATGTTTGCACATGCATATATTTTGTCGTTACTAAATTGAAGTAATGTTGTTGTTTTTCGCATCGTTTCATTCATTAGTAATATGTATCTTAAATAATGTGCGTAATATTTAAATAAAAAAAAGATTGACTAAATAAATCATTTCTTCTGTCATCAACCAAAAGAAATTTTCAGGTGAAGTAAATTGAATATTTAAGTGTTAGTAATTGGACTTATTAAAAATAAATTAATCTTTTATACATTTATTAGTTGTATTTGTAATAGAAGATATTTTATTATTTTGAGTATTGATTCAAAGAAATTTCTTTACATATCACTAAAAATGATGAAAAAACTCAGAAACTATATTAATATACAAATAATTATATCTAAAAAAGACTCTCTTGTCGTATCCTGTCTTTCATGTCATATTTATATATATCCCCCATATAGTATCAACGTGAGATAATAGTGCACATTATTTAAAAAATGTTGTTAAATTATCGATCAGTTAAAACATATACTTATATAAAAAAGTGAACGATAATCTCTATCGGAAGAAAAAAACAAAGTTGAAATAATTTAAAGAAAATACATATCATTGGCAAAAACATTTAACAACTATTGAATATTTAATAAAAAGATAAATGGTTATTGAATTGTTATTAAACTTTACTTTATAATTTTTTTCAGTTTTTCATTTCTGTTATTATCTGTTATGTTAATTTTTTCAAAAAAAAAGTAGTAGTGTATTAAATTCCTAAAGATAATTTTTATTTACATAATGACATTTGCTGCTAATGAAAGCATTCCGATGATCCTTGAAAATCTAATAAAATCATCTTTGAGTTGTCTCAAAGTATTTATAAATGGATGTAATCGAATGATCTGACAAATTTACAATAGTACTTAAAATGCAGTTATTTATTCTGTCCGTTTAATTATAAAAATGATCGTCAACAAAATAACATTTACTTGTTTCGTGTGTATCTGTATCTCATTATAAATGTGACAGTTAGGAAAAAATGCATATTTAAGACAAGTGAAAGAGAAATCAAAATCGTATCATTAGAATGTATGTATTTTTTTACTTCGAAGTAATTACTTTTTTCTTTTTTTCTTGATCAATAATATCAAAGTAATGGTAAATCTGGGTACATTATATATGCGCATCAAACTGTCACATGATTATAAATATTATTCATAAGATTCATATCACTATAATGTTGTTTTGACGTTTTTTATTTCGTTCATAAAATATTTCAGTAATACAATGACTTAATATGTATAAAAATGAGTACCTGTTAAATAATAACCTTATTAATCTTCGAGAATAAATACTCCGACGAAAAAGCAAAAACGATAAACATACTGTAAATTCAAATAGAGGTAATTATCATTCTTTTTTTTATGCTTTTATTCTTGTTTAAAACTGAAATAATATTAAAGAAAATAGATATTTTTCGTCAAAGCATTTGAGAATAATTAAGTATTACTATTTGTAAAGTATTAGCTTTTATTTCTATAGAAAAATAGATTTTTTTCTATAATTTTTTTTGATTTTCATTTCGTTTTGGTTTCATATATCATTTTTCCTGTTTTTTTTCTGTTGAATAGAAACTACCGCTAATCGTCTTCTCTAGCGATTATTAATTTTACTGGTTACATACAAAATCAACGAAAGTAAAACTGATATATAACATCAACTTATAACTCATAGGGTTAAAATGATCTATCGTATGAATTTATATAACAGTTTTTGGTTCAAATGAAATCATTTCTTATTACCATTTAATGAGCAAATAAATTAAGAAGACAATGACATCAATCAAGTCAGTTTGAGAAAAAAAATTTATATATCGACTGCTGAAACTATTTTTTACATAGATATTTTTAATTTCTATCTATGTTTTACGTTTTGATTTATGATAAGGCTCAAACTGTTGCAAATAGCGTATATGTTCGAGACAGTTTGAATTTTTTCAGAAGCAATACGTAGATAAATTTTCTAGCATTTCATATTATAGATTGAAATTATTACATCAATTGATCTATTCCTTTAGAGATTTTCTGCATTCAAGTACATAATTAGTAATGCAACAGGTAATTGATATAAAATTCATTCTAAAAACTGTCTTTTGTTAAATATAATTATTTTACTATAGATGGATGAAATTTCCATGGATGATGGTGCTATCAGAGTTATACATTCATTTACTGAAGAAATTATTCACGTCGATAATATGCAACATGAGAGCTCAACACAAAATCAATCTGATGCAGCAGAATCTAGAGATGTTCCTGAAAAAATGAAGAAGTTATCCATAACTTCAATATCTTTGTATATTATTTTCTTTCCATTCCAAGCCTCATAATATATATAGAATGTATTTTCATTAGGAATCATTCGTGTTGGTCAAGACATCAAACTGCAACAGCTGCCGGTGCGTTTGCTCTCTTCGCAATTTTAATAATGGTCACAAGTATATTGATTGTTTGTCTGACTTCTCCAAAAGCAGCAGGTATGCTTCGATTTTTCTTCATATATGCTATTAATTCATTCAAATTATATATCAAGATCGATACCTAATAGATGGCTTTATTTTGTTTTAGTACTTTTGAGTATTTTATTCATTCTTAGTAATAATATGTTAAAATAATAAATAGAACTAGTATATTTCTTTGAGGAAGAATAGTTCACATCAATCGATAAACATTTTATTATATTCTGTATGTTGTTTTTCATTATTGTCTCACAATAGAACCAATATTTATCTGATTTCATCACAGTTAAAGAATTTTTATGATTCTACTGGATTTGCTGTCTAGTGTAACTCATAAAAGAAATTATGTGCTTAAGAAGAAACGTAGCTTAAACGTATAGTGTGAGTCATTAATATCATTTCTTCTTTCTCCAAAACAACGCGTGTTTTTAAAGCAATTTCACAATAAATAGAAGAAAATGAATAAGTACACATGTCATGTACTTAGAATTCGAGTGCTCAAAAATTAAATGAGATTCTATGAATTCAATAAGCATAACTACATCAGAACAACTGATTAACCTTTACATAATTTTTTTATTTAGTGGAACAGTGTGAACTAAAATTTATACAAACTCCGCAAAATCCGATTGAATACAGTTTTGGCCCTCGATCCGTTGCCGTTGGCAATTTCAATGATGATGAGCAATTAGATATTGTTGTTGCCAATCGTGCCGATGATAGTATTTCTGTATTTCTTGGATATTATAATGGTGCCTTTGCAAGTAGAATGACGTATTCGACTGGTTTATATTCTGCTCCATATATGGTAGCGATCAATGATTTTAACAACGATCATCATACAGATATTGCTGTCGTATATTTCGGTACCAATAGCATCGGTATATTTCTTGGAGGTGGAAACGGCTCTTTCATCAATAAAACAGTAATCTCAACTGGTTCATCACGTCCAATTTGGATACATATAGCTGATCTCGATAATGACACCTCACTTGATATCGTTACAGCTAATTATGGAACTGATAGTATTAGCATATATTATGGATATGGAGATGGAACTTTTTCATATCCGGTCACATATTCAACCGGCTACGATTCTTCACCATTCTCGGTCATCAGTGCAGACTTTAACAATGATAATCATTTAGATCTTGCTATTGCAAATTATGGCACAAATAATATAGGTATATTTATTGCAAATGGCAACAGAACCTTTTTAAATCAACAGTTACTTTCAACTGGAATTAACTCGCATCCATATTCACTCATCGTTGGTTATTTTAATTATGACAGTTTTTTAGATATTGCTGTCGCGAATTATGGAACTAATAATGTCGGTGTACTTCTAGGTAGCACCAACGGTATTTTTACCAGTCAAATAATCTACTCGCTTAATACTTCTTCACCATATTCTATTGGTCTTGGTGACTTCAACAAAGACTATCGACTTGATTTAGTCATCAGTAATCAAGGTACTAATAATATAGGAATGTTACTGGGATTCGGTAATGGCAGTTTTTCTGAAGCAACCATGAGTTCAACTGGCTCTTCTTCTTCAATCTCTCTTGCTGTAGCTGATTTCAACAAAGACAATCTGCTTGACGTTATTATCATTAGCAACGATACTGGCAGTATAGGCATTCTTTTTGGTTATGATGAAGGCTTTGAAACACTAAAACCATATCCAATTGGCATTTATCCCTATTCTCTAGCTGTTGGTGATTTCAACAATGACACCCGACTGGATATCGTCGTTACCAATCAGGGTGACTTCACTGTAAGTGTACTTCTCGGATATGGCAACGGTTTATTTGCAGGTCAAACTACCTATTCAACTGGCTCTGGACCAGTTTCTGTAGCTGTTAGTGACTTCAACAGTGACACTCTACTGGACATCGTTGTTGGTAATGCATATGACAAGACTATAAGTGTGCTACTCGGATATGGCAATGGTTCGTTTGCAAATCAAACTACCTATTCAGCTGGCTCTCATCCAAGTTGTGTGGCTGTTGGTAATTTCAACAATGATACTTGGCTAGATATCGTTGTTACTAATCAAGATGAGAGCACTGTAAGTGTACTTCTCGGATATGGCAACGGTTCTTTTGCGAATCAAACTAAATATTCAACTGGCAATTCTCCATCTTCTGCAGTTATTAGTGATTTCAACAATGACACGCGATTGGATATCATCGTTACTATGTATTTTGGCACCACTATGAGTGTACTTCTCGGATATGGCAATGGTTCTTTTGCAAATCTAATTAAATATTCAACTGGCAATGCTCCATCTTCTATAGCTGCTGGTGATTTCAACAATGATACTCGGCTAGATATTGTTGTTGGTAATTGGAGGGACAACACCGTAGGTGTATTGCTTCATTATAGCAAAGGATCTTTAGGAAACGAAATAACATTTGCCTCTGGTGGTGGTTCTAGTCTACGTTATGTTGCTGTCGATGATTTTAACAATGATACGATGTTAGATCTTATCGTCGTTAATTATGGCACTAATGATATAGGTATACTTCTTGGAAATAGTAGTGGATCATTTTTAGAGCAAAAAACGTTTCTAACAGGCTCAAATCCAGATTCACTTGCCATAGGTGATTTCAATAATGATGGTCAACACGATTTTGCTGTAGTTAATTATGGTAGTAAAAACATTGATATATTTGTTGGAAATGGAAAGGGAACATTTACACGTCAGTTAACTACTGGATCTAGTTTCATTTTCGCTCCTGTAGTTGTTAGTACTGGTGATTTCAACAATGATGGACAATCGGAAATTATTGTTGCATATGATAATACTGATAAGATAGATATATTTGTTGTCTTTGATACTGGCGCTTTTACAAAACAAATTACGTATCCAGCTGGTAATTCTCCATGGTCTGTAGCTGTTGGTGATTTCAACAATGACACTCATTCTGATATCGTCGTTACCAATTATGGTGACAGCACTGTAAGTGTACTTCTCGGATATGACAATGGTTCGTTTGCAGATCAGATTATACATTCAACTGGCAGTTCTCCATCTTCTGTAGCTGTTGGTGATTTTAACAATGACAATCGATCGGATATCGTTGTTGGTAATTTTAATGACAACATAGTAAGTGTACTTCTTGGATATGGCAATGGTTCTTTTGCAGATCAAGTTACGTATTATACTGATGGCGATTCGACTTGTGTAGCTGTTGGTGATTTCAACAATGACACTCTATTAGATATCGTCATTGTTAATTATATTGGCAGCACTGTAAGTGTACTTTTCGGATATGGTAATGGTTCTTTTAGCGATCAAACTAGGTATCCAACTGGCTATTTACCGTATTTTGTAGTTGTTGGTGATTTCAACAATGATACTCATTCGGATATTGTTGTTACTAATTATGGTGGCAACACCGTAAGCGTACTTCTCGGATTTGGTAATGGTTCGTTTGCAGATCAAGTCACGTATTTAACTGGCAATTCTCCATATTCCATCGCTGTTTGTGATTTCAACAATGACACTCGATTGGATATCGTTGTTGCCAATCAGGCGGACAACACGATAAGTGTACTTCTCGGATTTGGTAATGGTTCGTTCGCAAATCAAACTATCTATTCAGCTGGCTCTTCGCCACAGTCTGTAGCTGTTGGTGATTTCAGCAATGATAGTCGATTGGATATCATTGTTGTTAATTTCGTTGACAACACAGCAAGTGTATTTCTCGGATATGGCAATGGTTCTTTTGCAGATCAATTCACGTATTTAACTGGTAATTCTCCATATTCTGTAGCTGTTAGTAATTTCAACAATGATACTCGATTAGATGTCGTCGTTGCTAATTCGAAAGGCAACACTGTAAGTATATTTTTTGGATACTTAAATAAGGGTTTTCAATATCAAATGACACTTATAACTGGTACGAGGTCTTTTCCGCGATCATTCGTCGTTGGCGATTTCAACAATGACACTTATATGGATATTGCTGTTGCAAATTCAGGCACCAATAATATTGGTATTTTTCTGGGATTTGGTAATAGTTCTTTTTCAAATCAAACAACATTTGCAACTGGCTCTGGTTCATGGTCTTTAGCTGCTGCTGATTTAAACAACGATAATCGATTAGATATTATTGTCAGTAATATTAATGATAGTAATATCAGTGTACTTCTCGGTTATGGGAATGGATTTTTTATGAATCAAACAATATATTCAACTGGAATTAATGCTGAACCTTACTCAGTTGCCATTGGTGATTTTAATAATGACGGCTTATTAGATATCATTGTTGCTAATTATCGTGCTAGCAATGTAGTTATATTATTTGGATCTGGTGGTGGTAGATTTACAGATTCAAAAGTATATTGGGTTAGCTATGGATCTTTTCCATTTTCTGTCGTTGTTGGCGATTTCAACAATGATACAAAATTGGATTTTGCGGTCGCTAACTATGGTGATGACAATTTGAAGATTTTATTACAGACTTGTTAATTGATTTCTCGAACTTTAAGCATTTTTATTGTTCATTATTTTTCTATATTGTGCATTTGCTATTACTAATATTTCTTATAAACTTTTTTTTATCTTACTTTATTTAATATATTCGATTAGTTAGAACTATCAAATAAATATGTTCACAAATAAAAAACTATATTGAGTTATGCCCTAGGATCGCGACTTATAATTACTGTCGTGAAACTGTAGAGATCGCAAAACTCATGTATGAACGGAACAGAGTCGAGGATAGGTATTGATAAAGAATAAATATAATATGCCCACATCCATATATTGATTATATTGTAGAATTTCATTGGTATTTTCTTTTATCGTAAGAGAACGTTGTCTGTAAATAGTTTTATTATAAACAATACTATGATAAGTGTTGGTGGTAATATTTAATATTTGTCGATAAAATTATTATATAAACGAAGAACAACAAAACTCGAATAATTTGTAATGTTTTCAGTCTATTTTAAATCTGAAATTTTCATAAGTTCCCGATTATTTTAGAAAGGGAAATGAATTAAATTTTTGCAGAAACAGAAAAGAAGAGGTGAACATTTTTTTTTCACAAAATATTCGAATTATCATGATTTCTTTAATAAAATATTGCACAATCGATGTTCTACATGTTCATTATCATGGAAAAGTATCACACAAACAATTTCCACCTCTTAAAATTGAAATACAAGGCAAGCGTTATTCAGCTTCTTCCTTTGTATGGGTAATTATGTATTTACGATAAGAAATAAACTATTAGAACAGATTTATTGGAAAATAAAATTCTTTCATAACAAATAAATCTGTTAGCCTTGATGAGATACGTGTTCTTAGTTTATTTGTCTATTTAGCTCAATAAGTTACTTCAGGCATATATATCTAGAAGGAGAATCATTCGAATAGTGAAATTTATATGTGATTCAACATCTAGATTCTTATTGTTGAATCTGATTGGATCTCACTGATCGAATTTTATCGTATGATTTACTTAATTTTTACTAGTAGAATGAAATACCAATTTGAACTCATATAGAATAATAGAGTTTAGTCCTTGAATACGTTTGAAAGATTGTTTTAGTCTGAATGAGAGGAAGAGAATGCTTCTCATCAAACAATTTCGTGACGACAAAAGGGACGATTGCTCACTCTCAACGTGATTGTTAGTGCGTACGTTGCATTCCACCAATATCATCTTCTTTATCCAATGGTTTTGGAATTAATATGTCAAAATCGTCGATAGAATCGGATGTTTTCTCAACAATGTCGTCGAAACCAATGTATCAACGTACTTTATTTATTTTCCGAATTTGTTGAGATATTCTAAAGCATACGTTTATGTTATATCATGATAACAAAATCAATATAGAAAACCAGACATAATATTAAGATCAACAATTCATTTTTTAGTTTTACTATTTAATTAACTGATATAAACATTTTATTGTCTAATTCTAATAATTTCTCACATGATTGAATGATTTTAACCTATTTGCGGTGACATGAATATTGCTTTTTCATAATTTGTAAGAGGTTTCACTTCTTTATTTATAACAACTTTTATTAACATTTCTCTAATCAATATAATCTATGCACATTCTTTTAATAGCAGTAAAAGTGTCAACGTCTTTGATAGAAGTGTGGAAAAGCTTTTTCAATGGATTATAATTAATTAAGCAATGAAATAGTTAAAACTAGTAATAGCTGAGTTCTTGAGGGTATGGTTCAAAATATTAGTATTACACTCACACCCTCAAGATGAAATGTATAAAATTGATAACTAAATTTATGAAATATTCGATGAAGGAATAAGTAATCTAAATGATCGAAAAATACTTGATGAAAAAGTCTTTCAGTCATCTTTTGAACCTAAAAAAAATAACAGATATTGTCTAGTCTGTGATGTGAAATCAAATGAAAGAAAATATATTCTCTTAAAATATTCTGGAATTGATTCTGATAAGAAGATTATATATGGATTTAGAATCTTACCAGCATGTCGAATGGAATCATATAACGTCTAATCCAGAAAATATAACTCAAAAACAACTTGAACATGCTCTGCATCTATTTTTACAATGTATCAATATTGATGATCCCATACTTTAATTTCATTTATTTTATTTTTCGACAGAAAAGAAATGATTAAAAATGGCTCTAGAGATATAAGGTTGTGCGTGTGACTATTATGGAAGAAGAAGTGCACGCCGGCACCTACACTCTCTGTCGAATGTTGAGAATAGCATATTATATTTCTAAACGAACAAAAGATAAGTTACCAATAAAATGAATCTCGTTTTCTTTTCTTTCAATGTCCATGCAAAACCATCGTTATTTACTTCTAACTCATAAATGATAGCAAAAGAAAATAAAAAGCAAGTCATCATATAATCTTATTCATTTTTTTGTCTGCCCGTTGTCGGCTTGAGAGGATAAACAGATTCGAAGCACAATACAAAATTATGACTCACCAGGTGATCTCTACATTACCACTCGGTATTGAAAAATATTTTTGTGTGGATGGCGGCTGGGCGACTATCGCACATGCTGCTCATTTGAATGGAAATTATTCGATGTTAATCAGCAATGCTTCAGATGCTCTCCAATGTCTTTTAAAACGTCATTCTCGCATGCGCACACGTCTTCGAGTAGATGATAATCGATATTTTCTCGACAATCTGCAATACAACAATGAACAGTTATCAAGCGATTTATTTTTCTCAGCTATTGAAATAACGAATGAGTCGTGGCAAGAAATCGTTGAACGTCGATGTAATCAAGATCCATATTCAAACAATGGGACGATTATTTTTCCAATGTTTCATTTTATGCTTTTATACAATTCACAACAGTCTGATGATCAATTATTTCATTTAGTTCTCTTTCAGAATCATTGTGTCTCGGATGGTCAAAGTGGATTTATTCTTATTCATGAGTTTTTGACTTTGGCAACTACTTCGAATGCACTCGAAATATTAGAGCCGCTCAATACAGAAATACTTCCATTGTCTGACCAATTGATTCCTCGTCCATATGGTTTGCTCTATCATATCATAGCATTCATAGGCAAACAGAGTTTCAGGCGAGAAATACGTCAACTAACTCATCCACGCATTCCTGTCAAAAGCATTCCTCTCAACGACTGTCAACCAACAAGATTTGAAGTTCAGCGGTACAAAATGAGGTTTCTGTTTGCTTCGACGTCTTCCAGTCTCTATTCAAAACTACATCCACAATGTCGTCTACATAGAGTGACATTAAATGGTCCGCTCATGGGATGCCTCCTATTGGCTATTCATCATTGTTTTCCATTAGACGACAACACTCTACTGAAGCCATTCAGACTTGGTGCTCTGTTTAACATGCATTCGCGTCTTCCACAATCACCTCTCACACCTTCTTCAGTCGGTTTCTTTGTAGGTACCGGTGAAGTTAAGCTCAAACGATCGCTTTGCATTCAGTCTACTCAATTTTGGACACTGGCACACTACTGCATGACTAATACTCAAAATCAACTGAAGCGAGATGGTGTTCCATTAACAATGAATATTTTTGCTGATATGATGCGAAATGAACAAGAACTCGACCAATTTCGTCAACTCTCTACCGAAGGACGACAGTCAGAATTTGACTTTTCAAATATTGGTAAATATCCGTTTTCCTGCAAATACAATGAAGGTGAAGTACAACTGCAAGGTATTCATGTCATTGATACTATGAGTGTCTACCGTACTTCGACCAATATCCTTGTTACTTGTACGGATAACAAACAGTTAGACTTTGCTATGGCACATGAAATGGAAAGTGATGAAATGGCACAAGATTTTCTTGACTATTATTTGCGTCTTATTGAACTATGTGCCGATAGTGAACATTGTAAAAGTGAAACAACTCTACATGAACTACTAAAAATGATGGAATAATACATAATGGATTCCGATTTTTCAAGATTTGTTAAAATTCATTGAATAGAACATGTTAAATGTAAAAAATTGCTTTTATGTATATATTTATTTATATTAATTGATTCTATTCGAATAAATCGGATAATCATATGTATAATCTAGAGAATATTGAAAAAAGAAAACAATAAATGACTAGAATTATATCAATTCAAGTCTACACATATACACAATAGATAAATTCACATTGAACACTCCATTAGATCGGCGAGTGCATTATCAAGTAATTGCCGGGCATAATCACCTAGAAATTAAATTATATTATATCTTTTGTTTACATATAAAATTTCCTTACTAGGCATTTGATATGTATGTATTATTGGTGAACCTATAGACATATTTGTAATTGGTGATGAAAGAACTGATAAATGACGTGTCGGACGAGAAACAGAAGTCATCACTACAGCTTCTAAATGGAATCAAAAAAAGATAATTTTCTTATTACTGATTCTATGTCATTTTCTTATCGAACCTTGTTGTGGAGTAACTGCAATGAAATGTTGTTGAGAATTTTTTGTTGAATTTGTTGAAGTTTTCAATGGAATTGGTGAACAATCAGGTGTTATTGGTTTTGTATGTCGAAAAGGTTGACTTTCTCGATATTGTTGTTGACTTGGACTTGATGAACGTTGTTCATGCTAAAATATTAATTATCAATTGAAATTAATTTTCAATTAAAATAATTTACATCAAATAAAGATGAACGACGAGGTTGTACTATTAATGGTGTTTCATCAAGTAGATCATCTTCATCAGAGAATAATTTTCGTCGTATTTGAGACATATTTAATGATGAATTTGATATAGTTACAATTGGTTCATCTTGATCACTATTTGAAGCAAAACTTTGTATTAATGAATCAAGATCGGCTGCTGGTGGAAGTGAAAGACGTGTTTGACAACCCACTAAAAACAAATGATTTAATACAAATATTCGTTTGTTTTATTTCGTACTATGTCGAGTAGTTCGAGTATGATTAAGTGAAGAATTCGAGCTTGATGATGAACTACTTGACCATGACTGATTTTTTGTTTTTGGAATATTATTCGATGTTATAGGTGTCGGTAAATCAAGTTGTGTTTGACAAAAATGATCGGATGCTCGTTGATATCTATCACGTCTTTCTTCATTACTAAAAAAATTGTTATTAATAATAGTTTATATATAAAACAAAACATACAAAAGAGATGTATCTATTTGAACAATATGTTCACTTAATTGATGTGGATAAACTTGTGCACGACGTTCAATAGAAAGAATATCGGCAACAGAATTATTTTCTTGTTGCTAAAAATACAAGCGTAATTTAAAAAAAAAAAAAAATTAAAACTAACTTCATTGAATATACTAAAACTAGCAAGTCTCTGTTTCAGATGAACTGATGTTGGAGAATCAAATGGATTTGAAATTAATCTATAATCAGGTGTTTTTTGTTCTTGAGAATAATTCGTATCATGTTGTAACATAGATACAGATGATGATAATGAATCTTTCATTATTCTTTCATAGACACATTTATTCTCTACACTTTCTTTGTCTATTCTCTTCCACCATCCATATCTTTCTTGTCATCTAATGGACTCGTTCGCATTTATTTGACATGACAACAGCGTTAAATGGCGAATAGAAATATGTACACTAACACCATCTACTCAACGAATGAAAAAAAGAAGTCTTGGCTAATATATATTTTATTTTTATATTAATGAATCAAAATCTATTTTATTTCCTGTTATTAATATATCAAAATACAAAAAAAAAGGAACACAATATGTTGTAATATATATCTGGCAATTAGTTCACTACTGATCATGAGAGCTTAGTTTTTTTTCGAAGCATGACTGCCACTTGAAGGTACTGTTGATATTAATTTTCGCTGTTGTGTTAATAATCCTTCAAGATGTTCAGTTCGTTTAACTGCAGTTTCGTATTGAACACGTAACGTATGTACTTGTTCATCTTTTTTAGTAATTGCTTCTTTAATTCTTAAAAACGAGTAAAATTATTATTTGAAAATAGAAAAAAATACCAATACTTTTCATGTATAGTTTCAAGTTCTTTTTCTTGTCGTCGTTGTAATGTTTCTAATTCATCTTTTTTCTTTTCTAATTCTAATTGTTGTCTAGCACGTAATTCTGCAATTTCACCTTTTATTCGACGATTTTCATCTTCTGTTAAAACAAGTCGATCAGCAAATTCTTGTCGAATTATATCCGATAAACGTTCACGTTCTTGTTGTAAACTTTCAGTAATCTATTTCATAAAGAAAATTTTACTATATTGAATTATGAGTTATCTTTTAATACCTTTTTAATATCATTTATTTCTAATTCTTTTTGTTTAAGAAGTACTTGTAATCGTTCATTATCTCCTATATAAAAAAAAGGAAATAATCGAAAAGTAAGTTTCAATTTATATCGGGTGTGGTGTTAAATGTCGAAAGGGAAAATGTCGAAAAGAAAAGAAGGAAAATATCGAAAATGAAGTTTGTAATTTTTTTTTAATATGACACGATAGGTATGGGTGAGTGTGGGTGTAGGTGCGGAGAAAGTCCAGGTGCTTGATAAAGGAAGAGATTCCCACACCCACACCCTTCGACATTTTCCGTCAATCCCTTTATATTTACCTTGAACTTCTGTCATTTGTGCTTTGATTTGATTAAAACGTTCTTTTGTTTGTTTTTCTGAATTTTCTAATTCACGAAATTCTTGTTCATATTTATCTCGAATACGTCTAAAATATATGTATATATATATGAACTTATTTCGAGTGCTTTTCTTTTTTACTTGACACGATTTTCAGCTGTACGTTCTGTTTCTTCTTTTGTTGATGTTGTATCAGATTCAAATTGTGAAATAATTTTTTCAATTTCTCTATCTCTTTCATGTTTCATTTGTTCGCGTAATTCACGTTCTTTATTAGCTAATAAAGTTTCTTGTTTTTTCATATAGTTTTCTTCCCAATTTTGTCTATCTAATGTTAATTTTTCTTTTAATTCTTGTATTTCATTTGTATAACGACGTTCTTGTTCTAAACGTGTCTTTTCATATTCATGTTTTGTTGTTTCAACAACATTTCGATGATTTGCTTCTATATCTCGTCGAAGTCTATACAGAAGAAATAATTCAATAGAGAAATATTAAAATCCTATATTCTACTTGTCAAGATCAGCACGTTGTTTTGTTGCTGAATCAGCTTGTCGATTTTTTTCGTCTTCAATTTCCGTATAAAGTCGACGTTTTTGTTCATTTAATAATTTTTCTTCATCATGTAAAACTTTTTCATATTTATCTCTTGCTAATTCACGTTCATGAGCAATAGCTACATCTTTTTCACGTTCTAATTGATCACGTAATTCTTCTACCATACGAATATAACGTTGTGAAGCACGTTCATCAGCCGCTAATAATTCCGCTTCATGAACAACTTTCACTTTTGCTAATTCATTTTTATGTCTACTAATTAATTTTTGAATTTCAGGTTCTAAACCACGTACAGTTAATTCTTTTATTTTCTTTGTTTTTTCTTCTATCCAATGTTCACGTCGTAATTTCTCAGCTGCATCATGAACATCTTTTAATTTTTGTAAATCATTTCGTTGAGATTCTTCAACAGCACGAATTCGATCATTACATTTTCTATCGATTATTTTTAATTCGGATATTAAATGTTCACATCGTTCAGATAATCGTTTTTTATCACCAATTAACTGAAGAAAAAAAATTAGTTATGATTTTTCTTCAGGAATAAATTATTTTGTATAAAAATCGACTGAGTTATAGAAAATAAAAATCTTACTTAACAAACCTGATCAATAAATTTTAAATGACGTTGAATAATCGTTTCATATTCATCTTTTTGTGCTTGCAAGTGATGTTCAAAATCTCGTTCAGTTTCTTTTCGATAATAATCATTTAATTCATGTTGTTGATTCTAAAGTTATAATTGAAAGAAAAATAAAAGCAATGATCTATTATTTAATTTACTGGATGATATTGAACAATAAATGGTTGTCGTTGATTTTCTTCATTATCAAATCTTGATTGAAATGGTTTATCTCTACTCGTATGAATTGTTCGAGTACTATTTCTCAGTTCATGTTCTCGAGGAGTCCGTGGATAAACAGGATTCATCAATGATTTATATGGTGTTGTTATCTAAAAATGATTTCAAGTATAATTATATTTATTTAATTAACTATTTACTTTTGTTTGTTGATCGATTAATGATGATGTTCGATGATGAGGAATAGAAACCGATTGTATTAATTTAACTGGTTGTTGTTGTCGTTGAGATGATTGAGGCGGAGTTGGAAGACGATTTGTTCTAGGCGATGGTGGACGACGTCCAGTTGATTTTTGTGATCGAACACTTGCAACAATTTGATCATATGGATTAGTTTCATCTAGATTTGAAGTTTGAAGTGGTAATTCATCAATAAATGGTGGTGGTATGGATGCACTTGGATCAATAAGATAAACTAGAAAAAATGAAAATCTTTTCTGATAGTTTTGTAAGAGAATATTTAAATTACCTGTATCATCTTTCAATGGAGTTTGTATAGGAAATTGTTCGATTTCTTCTAATTTTTTTAATTGTTCATATACATCATCCAAGGTTACTTTTGATGTTACTGTTGATGTAGATGAAGATGTTGTAACTGAACTAACTGATCTTATTTTCTATAGAAATAAAATAGATAAACAATATATCGTTTTTTTTAGTATTTTATTTTACGTCATCAAAATGCAAAGATGGTGGAACTGGTGATGGTATAGGTGTCCTTCTTTGTCTTGCTGTACTACTAGCTGATGTTGGTCGACTATTATTTAATCTATGATGAATATTATTCTCTTGTTGGGAAGTTTCCTATATGAAGAATAGAAATTTAATATATAAAAGATTAAAAATATACTCTAGCTGATGGTATTCGTATTTGTTCGTTTTCGAAAGGTTTTTCTTGTTCAAATTCTATATGAGTTTGTCGATATGATTGTTGAATAATTATTGGAGATTTCGCAGCATCTAATTCAATTTCTGTTAATGTCAATTGTTCAATATCAACCGATTCTAGAGCTGGTAAAGGTTGTTCTTGTTGCTGAGCAATTGTTTGAAATAGATTAGTGCCTGTTACAGTTCCATTAAGACTATCTCGTGACATGCCTAGTGGTCCTACACCTTGAGTTTGTTGTTCGGGAGTAAATGGTGAATTTAACTGATGAAGTTCATCAGCCCAACGACGTGTTTCATCCCATTCATTATCATCAACAGATTTTTCTTGAAAAGATTTCTGTTGACTTTGATAAGTAAAGAATCCATCAGCATCATGATGCTGATGACGTGGACTTAAAACACGAAAAACACTCGAGGATGTTGATGATGGTATTGACTAAAGAAATTAAATAAATCATTTGTAATATCTCGTTTAGTTTTCATAAATACGAGACAAGTATGATTTGAAGTTATAGAATATCCTTGAACGTAATATATTCATATGAAAGACAAATATTTGTTTTAATTATTGAGTACTACGCTCATTCTATAGTTTCAAGGATCTTTTATGAACTCCACCAGATCGACAATACAAATAAATCTGATTTAAAAATATCTACAGTCAGGAAAAAAATTAAGATATATTAAAGGACTAGTTTGTCTTATTAATTCTTGAAATTAAAAGCATGAACTCACTGAAACAAAATTAGTATTATGATAAAAAAAGAAGCTATCAAAGATTAGAATAAACTTCCTATAATCAGCAGTATCATAAAAATGCATACTTTTTTATCAACAGGTGATGGTGGTGGTGATTTAGTTACAAGAGATCGTTGACTACTATTACTCAGTCGTCTAAAATATTAATAATAATAGTATTTTCTTCGTAAATTTTTAGGTAAAGTTTACCTTTCTCTAGCACTACTTAAATTGATACTTGTACTCATACTTGCTTTACGTTCTTTTGCACTACCTAAAATAAATACAAAATTTATTTTTAGTAATTATATTTAAATTTATTTTCACCTCCTCTTGAAGGTGTTAGCGGTTGTTTCGATTGAGAATTCGTTCTTGCGCTTAATGGACGTAAAGGTGAACTTCCTGGTTGAATTGAAGTACCTTGTAATGATAAATTAAAAGCTTCAGTCTTTCGAGATTGTTGATTATCCATAATATACGTTTCCTTTTTCTTTTTTATCAATTGATGAACAAATCCAATATAACCATGAATTAATTCTTTAGTTTTGATAAAACTAAGCAATAGACTTCGTATAAAAATCCATAGATGTCAGACGATTTTCTTATAGAGGTTAAAAAATTCTCTATGATTGGTTAATTAATTAAAGTAATAAAAATTTACTAGAAGACGAACAAAAAAAAAAAAGAAGATATATATATTCATTTATTCATTACCAATAGACCGAAATTTTTCCCGGTGATGTTAGCAATATTCATCTAAGTCAATTTATTTTTTTTTGTTTTGTTTTGCTTTAAAATTAAAATGTCAGACAACGGTTAGTTTAAAACTAATTTATTTGAATTAATTCTCTAAAAAACATTTTTTTATAGTTAAAACAACTTTATCAACTGATGATAATACTGACAAAGAAATTAAATCAGATGTATCATCTGCTACTAATGGGTAATAAATATATATAGTTATTTAAAATGATTTTTATTGATATTTTCTAGCGATACAAATTCATCGACATCTGTACGTTTATTTGGTCAATTTAAACAAAATGGTTTTGGTTTCAATAGTCTATCAACATCAACATTTGGTCAAGTATTACCAAAAGAGAAAACTGATGATAATATTTCAGCATCAACATATTTTACAAATACACTTTCAAAAATCTCAACAACATCGACAGGTGGTTTTGGTGCATCATCAACACCATTAGCTGCATCACTTGCTTCACTTGGTGCCAAGTAAATATAAAAATATTAATGAAAACTCGCATTTATTTTTCTCTTTTTAGTAAACCATTATTTGGTGGTTCAAGTGGTACAACTCCAAGTTCATTTACAGATCTAAAAACAACATCATCAAATTCATTACAAAGTAACATTTAACTTGAAGAAAAAAATATCTTTTATTTTTTTCCAGGTAAAACAAATACTGATGAAGAGAATGATGAAAAAGATGAAAATGAAGAAGATAATAAAGCATCATTATTAGAAACAGTAGCTGAATATGAAGCTAAACGAGCATCAACACATCCAGCTACAACTATACAAGGTGATACATCAACTGGAGAAGAAGATGAAATAACGAAATTTCATGTTAGAAAAAAGTTATTTTTTATTTACTGATCTTTTTTTCTATATAAATTGTTATATAGATGGCCGGTAAATTGTTTATGTATAATGCTGAACAACAACAATTCGTTGAACGTGGCTATGGAATATTAAAAATTAATGAAAATCATGATCCATCAGATTGGGATCGATTGCAAGCTCGAATAAGTAAATAATTATTAAAACTAAACTTTTGATTTTATCATAAACATTCTATCACTGCCTTCAACTAATGAAATACGTAAATCTCTGAGTTAAAATTTATTCAAAAAGTTTTGTCATCTGTAATTAAATCGTTTAATACATATGTAAATAATAAAACTTCTATAATGTAAGCTTATATAAAGGTTCGATAGATAGACTGATCATATTCGAATATTAAAGTATGATAATGTTTAATTTAATTTTTATTTAGTTATGAGACTTGATAAATCATTTCGTGTTATTCTTAATTCACCTATATTTCCAAAAATGACAGTTGAACGTGCTACTGATCGTTCAGTACGATTTGGTGCTCAAGATGAATCACAATTAAGAGTATTTATTATCAAAGTAAGAATTAGTATTTTTCTTTAAACGAAATATATTAAAATTTTTTTTATTCATGAAGTCTTCAGCAAATGAATGCGCTAATCTATGCAAAGAATTACAATCACGTATTCAGATAATTGAACAACAACAACAAGCATCAAATACAAATACACCTGTATATATATATATATTTTTATTAATTTCAACACTATATGAGAATTTATATTTAGACAAAAATTAGTAATACAAATGTTTCATCTGACGTAGTTGTTCTCGATGATACATCACCTAAACCAAATTCATCAATTGGCACTCGTAAACGATCTCATTCAAAAAGCGATTCAGATACATCAGAAACAACAAATGATATTTCAAAAAAAACCAAGTACATATCATTTAAATATTGAGTCAGAGAATTTTTTCGAAAATATCCTTCTCGAAGTAAATAACTCTTCATGAATAAATCATAAGAACAATTACTTATATGTCTTTCCTTAATCTCATCGAAACCTATATAGAGTTGAATATCAATAGAAAGTCGTCCTTATAATCAAAACAATAACAATTTTTTTTCCGTATTGTAAGAAGAAAACAGAGATATAATAAAATTAATAGTTTGAATGAGTAGTATATATACAAATTATAAGCGAAAAGAGAATTATGTAAATAAGATTGTATCGAAAAAAAAATCATTTGTTTATTTTGATTTATAGTCTATGCGAAGAAAAAAAAAACATTTTTTATCTTTATTAATCGCTTCTTCTTTTTATTATAGAGTGGTTGAAGGATATCGAGATATAAACAATGATGCTGCTAATCAATCAACTAGTCCAGATGATTCTTTTGAAAGTAATAAAACAAGTGAATAACAAAACGACAAACAAATAAACCAAAAGCAGAAAAATTCTTAATTGTTGTTCTTCTTTCTTTCGTTTTTTATTATTATTATTATTGTGAAGAAAAGAAAAAAAATAGATTATATACAAATAGATTATTTTGTTTGATTTTGTTATACATGACATGGATCATGTCGTCTTCGTTTTGATATCTGAAAAAGACTAAAGGGTAAACAAAAAAAAATATGCTGTTGTTGTTGGTGATTATTATTATGGATTGTTGTATCATTATCAAAATGATGTTGTCGATTGATAGCTGTACTTGCATTAGATTGTTTTGAATGATAACGATGACATTTTTTTAATGGTCGACAATATGAAGGATTTGTTAATTGTCGTTGTTTTTTACTTTTTTGTACATTTGGTGCTGCTAAGATAAAATGTGATGGTTGATTGATAATCGGAACAAATTTTGGTGTACTGCATAAATATGGTACAAATGCCATTTTGTTTTTTTTGATAGAATGTTTTTCTATTGATATGAACTTCTGTCTATTTATATACATCGAGATATATATATATACATTGGATATGGGTAAGAAGAAAGCATCTACTCAGCATGTGATCGGTATGCCGATATATTGTTTTATCTTTTTTTTCGGATTTATGTTATTCACATCCACCTACCGAGCTAATTGAGTTTAGTTTAAGAAATCATTCGATCAACCATGGTAATGTCAAAAGAGAAAGTAAAAGAAAAAAGTTTATTTATAGATATGTATATATATATATATTATTAAGTCAACGTTGAGTGCGAAATTCACATAGAGTTAATTATATATGCATATTATTTAGTAGAAATAAAAAAATCGACTAAAAAAACAAAAATATATTATAAATAAATGATAAGATATGTTATATACGTGAAAAACAAGTATTAATGTATATATATACACATCACATGGGATGGACTGACTGTAAATATCAGTAATCCTTAAGAACAACAAAAGGTAGATATGAAGAGTTGTTCCTTTTTGTTTTATTATCACTTATATGAAATGACATTTAAGAGAAATACAAAACAAGCTTTTT
>CAJNOI010000101.1:287788-310514 GCA_905250115.1 Adineta steineri
CTGTGACCTTCGCTTTACGAGAGCGACGCTCTACCACTGAGCTAAACAGGCACATTGATCAAAAGCCAAAAAAATCTTGTCACTACTTATACTCATATTCTATGTATTTACAAATTAATTTATTCGTTTTTCAATATTATTTAGTAAGTATATCTATAAAGCTCAACACATTAAGAAAAAAATTTGAGAGAAAAGAAAAAAAATGACTACTACCCGCTATATGACCTTCTGTTTCGTAGACGTATATATACTCAACTACTCAAACAGAACGAGTAAAAGTTCGTCTGTCTATTCAAAACAGTTGTCGATAGTGTACAGTTGTGACATATCTTCAATAGACATGAAAATCATTCTAGTTCTTATTGTTATATGTCTCATTATCTTAGGTAAGATAATACTATATAAGTCAGTTTTATAAATTAATATTATTCTAGTTACTGAATCTGCTCGTCATCGTCGACAGTATGCCGGAAACGGCTATGCTCAACAATATGGGTCAGATTATGGACTTTATGGTCCAGGTGGTCAGGGTTGGGTTACTAATAATAATAATAATAATATGAATAATCGTTATCCCAATCCTCAAGGTTTTGGTGGAAATGGTAATTTTAATTGGAATCAAGGTAATAGACGTCCTGAATGGTACTATAATACATCGAATACTATTCAATCTTCGATTTTCTGTTTTTTATCTACTATAATTTATATTCTTGTTATTTAAAAATAAATAAGAAATTAAAAATAGACATGTGAAAGTTGTTGTTAAGAAATGAACATTGTATTTAATTTAACACGTTGAATATTATCAATCTATTTACTTATCGATACTAATTTTCAATTATAGCATGAACAGTTATTTGTTCAATTGTCGCTCGTTTTCGATTCTTTTTACTAATTGCTTTCATTTCGTGCAACGTCTCTATTTCGTTCAATAATACTCTATAGATTGTTTGTTTTTATCCTAACAAAAGAGAATGATGTATTTAATATTGAATATTCTTCGGACGTGAGAACTTTATAATATTTAGGATTAATTCTATACACATATATAACAAACACGATTTTATTTGCTCCATCACTTATCATGTATATGATTATTGTTTGTACGAAAACATATTTTTTAAAGTTTGCCAACTAATACAATACGCATGAATAGAAGGTGAAGTGTCCATTAGAATAGAATGAGTAAAATGTAATGAATAATCGGAAGAATAGAAAAAAATGACTATCTCAAAGGGAAAAATTTCTGTTATAAGATTGATAGAATTTTTGAAGTATATTATCAGAATAGTTAAAATCATCATCAAATATTTAAAAAACAAACCGACGGGTATTCATTTTTATCGTTTATTATTTTTTTATTTTGAATTGAAATTAAAATCGAATCAAATTTAGCGAACTTCAATAACTAACTTTTATTTCGCTTCATATTTTTCAATATACATGTCTTATCACCTTTTTAAATCATCGATCAAGTAATACCTACGGAAGACACGATTTATCATACATATACGAATATTCGTCTCAAAAACATTTATTAAATCATGAACATGATTTCAGTCAAACATTAGCAATCATTGATGAATATTGAGGAAAATCAAAATAAAGTTATTTTTATATTAGATCGAATACTGTATCGTTGACTTTTATTACATCAAAGTTTGATTATCTTCCTTTTTCTATCAAATAATTCGCTAGTGGTTAATTGATCAATTTAATACACTTGCACACATTATACTCTTGAGCTTATTTTGTTTTCTTTGAACGATTTATTCAACACGCAAGTATAAAATCTGGATGAGTTATTTGTTGTAAAACAGGTGTTCTACTAGGGACTATTTATGAAAATAAATCATTGTTAGTGAAAACATCTAGATGAGTTATTCAAATACGTATCTGTAGAAGTAAAAATAAGTTTATGTATGAAATCATATTTCTGATAAAAGTGCGTAATTTATTATATACCAAGTACCAACTTTGATAGCCTATTTTAAAATCATATTATGGAAAATCAATCATTTCCTTGCTTTCAGATGCAATCGGTGAAAAGAGCAACATTGCTTCGGTTGAACTTTATCAATCAGAGCGTTTTTAATGCAAAAAATAATCACTAAAATAGTATTCGTAATATCATTGCACAACTAATCATCACAAACCTTCAGTCAGTAATAAACTATTTTCTTATTAACATCATCTAATGAATGTTCATAATTTAATAAACAAAAAAAAATAATACAATTCGTCGTTTAATTTTTTTTGAGAAAAACTGCATCACACTTCATGCCATTAGTAATAAATTGTGAGAAAAAAAAGAAATTTTGCATTATATAAAAAAAACAATATACTAGAAATATACTGAATTCATCAATTCGCAGACAGGAGTCGATTAAACTCAGTAAAACAAATATCAAGATCCATTTGAAATTGACGTGCTTGATCTTCAGTAATTTCTTCAGCTGCATTCATATTTGTTAATATATTTAACCTAAAAAAAAGACAATATTCATAAAATAATTAAAATCTATATTGTATTTTACCAATATGGAATCTTTTCTCGACCAATATAATTCGATGGTATTAAATTCATTCTATTAATAACATCCAATAATTCACGAACATCAGTTTGGAGCTAGAAAAAATACTTTCAAATTTTTGTTTATATTATATTGTATTATACATACCATATCATTAGCTCGAATATTCAATCTCAGTTTATCCATAAGATTAATTATAAGCTATTTATTAAGAAGAAATTATAAGGAAGAAATTTTATAATTTAAATTTTTTTACCGCAACTGTTTCAGCAATAGCTTTGCCCATATTACCACGATCATCACGAATAGTTATAGGACGACCTTCACGAATACGTAATAAAGCTGCTGGACAATCAAGCTATAATATATATGAATATGAATATATAATGTACGATGTAAATAATTTTACTTTATATTTATGAGCAAACTCTTCAATTTGATTGAAATCACCTTCGATTTGACGAAATGCAGCTGAAAATTTAGCTAATAATTTTTCACAATGTTTTGTATATCTAAATAAGATTATTATTTAACAATTTCCATACACAAAAAAATACGATTGTATTATACTCGGCTGATTCGACAACATCTCTTATATAAGCTTTTTCAAGTGCTTGTAATGTTGTTATGATCGAAAAAACATCAGCCATATTATCATATCTATATTAAAATATCTCAATAAAGAAATAGTTAATTATTTCTTAAATTTTACCTTTCACGTTCACGTGGATTTTTCCAAAGACGAACTTCCTATTGCCAAAAGTTTGTTAAATATTAAACAGATAAATTGTTTCAGTTACTTACTTGATACATATCGGCTCCACCATGGTCTAAAATATGAAGAAATTTCAGGTTATGAACAGAAATGTTTTTTAGACTTACTTGACATAACTTATGGAAAACTGGATTGTTGAATAATATGAGATCTACAATAAGAATAATTTTCATTTTTAATGAGTACAAAGAGAAAAAGAATGAGTTTTATATTATCGAGTTTGTTTATAACAAATATACAGAAGAAGAAAAAAAAATCTGACTACAAATAAAATGACGATTAATTGAGTGTTTCGCCCTTGCTCACCTATAAGAGAAAAATTAAAAAATAACAAACAAAAAAACGCAGATCCTTTTTCTTTACCCTAGCTTCAAGATAATCAACGTGTCGTTCAAGTGCTGTTAATTTCTCATTTAATATCGATAATCGATATCGGCATGAAGATTCTTAAATATATCAAAATAATCAATAATTAATAAAATTCAATCTAGTTAATTACTTACCAAATTGATTGAGGAAATCAACAAGACGTTTGATAGCTGTTGTTAATAATTGAATATCATCACGACGTTGCCAATCATCTTGAATATTGCGTCGAACCTCACTTGTTTCACCATTACTACCATTTTCACTTGGTGGCGATCGTAAACTACCCATGCCATAATGAGACATTATTTCAACAATTTTCTTCGATGTATGAATGATTCAGATCATCACATGTAAACTCTTATGGAAAACAAACAACAAAATGCGAATATTTTGATAGGTGATAGATGTCACTATGATATTTTTCAATTGGATATAGACAAGAAACCAATCACAGGATCCTATTAACGCCTATATTATTACAATTATCAAAAGCGGATTTCAGTTTTTTTCAAGGAAAACATATCAATAATATATATAATCATCCTGGATCGACTCATCTTACTGTCCATTATTTTATTTGCTGCAGCCGGTCTACTTGTTCTCATTAGTATATCAAGACCACGATGGATTTTATCCGTCAATCCAGGTAAAAACATATATATTTTCGGAATGTTTATCATGTCATTCATTTGAAGTTTCTCTTCGTAAAAGAGTATCGATTCATCTATGAGACAATATATCCACTGAAAAAATAATCTAATCATCTATTTTGTTTTTGTGAAATATGATATTCTGATAAAATATATTTGAGAGGATTATTATCAATTAAAAAACTGATTTCTATATAAAAGTTCAGATTGAAAATGTGGTATAAATAAAACTTTTGTTTTTTTATAAATCTTAGGTGAGACATCTCTTGGTCTTATTGAGATGTGTATAACATCATCATCATCGTCAAATATCTATGAACAGAAATGTTTTATTCCACATCATGTTCGTTCAGTATGGATAATCTCATTTGGTTTAGCTATTGGTGCTCTTGGTCTTCTTACATTAACTATTCTTCTACTTCTTGCTTCACAACACACGGAGGCAGCTACTGTTGAATATGGTCGACTTACTGGATTTGTTGCTAGTATGTATTTATTTAAATTTTCAGATAAAAAAAACATACATAATGATTTTTTTATTATTATTTATATAGTGATATTTTTATGTCTTTCAACTGTTCTTTTTCCAATGGGTTTCGATTCTGAAATTATTGGAGGTTCACCATTTCAATTACCAGCTGATTTTCGTATAGGATCAAGTTATGTTGCATTCGTTGGTGGAACTTGGCTAAGCGTTCTTTCAGCATTAGTTGCAGGAAAAATGTGTTTACCACGATTTGTTACCTGAATAATATTTTATATCTTCTATATGTACATAATAGATTTTCGTTTCTTTTTTAGTTTTATTTTATTTTTTGTTTTATACTTCATGATATTTTAGTAGATGCACTATATTTGAGATGATATTTAAAGATAGTAGCACCACTTCACTGGATACATTTGCTTTATGTAACTAAGTCAATTTATCTTTTTCTATTGATTTATGTGTATTCTAAGTTACGGTTTTTATTTGTTGTTGTTTATTTATCATAGAAACAAAGAAATTATTTAGTTTTTTTCAGTATTTTTTGCTGTATTAATCAAAATTTAGCATTCATAGATCTTACGACTATCTGTATCATAAGGAGTTTAATTCAAGAATAAAATAATTCCAGTAGATCACCGTTTATTTTATTATATATCTTAGCATTCGAAACAATATAAAAGAGTTAATTTATATTATCAAACAAGAGAACACTCAACATGTTACCATTCTAAGAATTCAAACGGATTATTTCTAAAAATCGATAATTTAGTGTGCAATGTTTTCATCTACTAAGAAGACCAATATAGACTTTTCGACAACAAACAAATTAAGAAATAAATATTTTACATTTATTTTATTTATATTCGTTATGAACAAGGTTATTGTTTTTTAATTATTGTGTGGTTGAAGAAATACTTTTAGGAAGCAAGACAAGTAAGATAAGTTAAGAAATGTATATGATCACGGTGTTAATAATTATTTCAAATACCTCATCAAATCTCATCTATCGCACTTTATGCCAAATCATACATGATCCATATTAGAAAAGATTTTCTTGAACATGATAGAGGTCAGTATGATGTTCTTCTATAAGATATCGGCACGAACTTAATTGGATCACCATCTCACCGGTATCCATATGAATCATGAACACTAGATTTCGGTTCTTTCCTTTGTTTTCTAATAAAGAAAAGGTCTCCATATATATATAGTGATACTGAATTGACTCATTTTATTGTCCATTATTTTTCATTTGAAGTTTATCTGAGAATAATATATTTACTGAGAAAATACTTTAATCATCGTAGAGATAATGAATTTTTTTCTGTGGAATATAATATTTTGATAAAATATATTTAATAGGATTAATTAGAATATATTGAAAATATAAATCGTAGTTTCCAAATAATTGCAGTATATATAAAATAATAATTAATTTAAGATAGTCATGTCATTTGATATAATGAAATCACGTCGAAAATTACCCGCTCCAATGCATGATCGATCATCTTACTCCATATTTTCTGTGATTAGACAAGCAATAGGAAAAGATCTGACTCGATTTTCTATACCTGTTATTTGGAGTGGTATACAATCATTTTTTAAATGTATTTTACGAATATATTTGTTTTTGTATAGAACCTCTTAGTTTTCTTCAACGTTTGGCAGAATGTTTAGAATATTCTTCATTACTTGATAGAGCTTCATTGGCGAATACATCAATCGAACGACTCCATTTAATAACAGCATTTGTTGTATCAACTCTTTCAAGTCATTTAGAACGATTGTCAAAACCATTTAATCCCCTACTTGGTGAAACATATGAATTAAAAAGTGAAGGTACTACACCATTTCATTTTATTGCTGAACAAGTTAGTCATCATCCACCTATATCTGCATTGTATGTTCGTGGACAAAATTGGACTTTAACTGCAAATGTTGAACCGAAAGTAAAATTCCAAGGAACAAATGTAGTAGCTATAGCGCAAGGTTAGTAAATATTACACGCAATTAATATTGATGATAAGATTACTAAACTACGAAATAAATATAATCGTAATTCGCTGAGAATTTTACTTTTATCTAATTTCTATATATTTTAGGGCGATCTATACTACGAATTTACAAAAAATCTACATTGTCGCAATCAAGTTCTCAGTTATGTACCGACGAGAATGGTGAAGTAGAAGAATATACATGGACAACACCATCTGTTGTTATTCACAATATTTTATTTGGTCGTCTTTGGTGTGAATTTCAAGGAGAAATTGATTTAAAACATGTACAATCCAATCAACATGCTGTTCTTACTATTAAATCACACTCGTGGTTTGCTTCGCAATCAACAAAAACAACTGATATGTTCAAATATAATGGATATATCTATGATGGTATTTTTCTTTCATTTTTTCTAGCATATAATTGAAGAATGTGTGTGTGTACAGATTAATATTCATTCAGTTACAATGTATTGATCATTTCCTCAAATTCATAGTAACTATTTCGAAAATATTTGACTTCGCAACGATATTTTTATTTGAAGAGAAATTATTGAATCATATTAATAATATACCGTTGCGTTTATATTTAGGAAATGATAAGATCAGTGCATTTCATGGTAATTATGGTCATTGTTATTATGCTATCGATGATTTAAAAGATGTAGAAATAAAAACTTCATCTTGTTGTTCTGCTCATGGTAATAATTGTCTTCATCTTAGTTCAGATCCAATATTATCACCATCATGTAATCTTATACTTACTCCATCATCTCGTCTCATTTGGCACCGATCTTTTCCATCGATGACAGATAAAGAACTAGCATTAAGGCATCAATATTACTTTTTTACACCATTTACAATGTGTCTCAATGAACACATCTTGTTATCTCATTTACCACCAACTGATTGTCGATTTCGTAAAGATATTCGATATCTTGAACAAGGTGATTTAGAAACTGCTTCAATTGAAAAACATCGCCTCGAAGAACAACAACGAGCTGATGCAAAAAAACGTGAAAACGGATATGAACCATTATGGTTTAAGAAAGATGACCAAGGTGAATACATATATACCGGTGAATATCAACGAAGAAACTTTGATCATTGCCCAAATCTTTTCTCTTAATTGTCTTCTCATTAATAATTGCTTTTTATAGATTCAGTTACTTCTATTTCGCTGCTGTACGAGAGTGTTATTTATTATTATTTTAGCAAAATTTATTCTTTGATTTATTAGGATCTTTTTAAAATAAATAAAAGAGAAAATATATTTTTCTTAGTCATCAAAATGAATGTCATGTAATATCTATATTCACAAAGATCTTTTTTATATGACCATACGACATTTCTTTTATCTAAATAATGTATAAGTCGCAAATATCAATATCAGATAAGTGTGCAAATCAAATAAAAACATGTATCTATAAATTTCTTGAAAAATGGAAGATAGCGAAAGCATATGAAAATATATTGATTTTAGATGATAACTATGAATGAGACGAATTGTCATGAAGTATACATTTAGAATAGAAATTAAGTATTTTTATTACTTGTTTTTAATTATTTTCCTTAATCAACGTATCAGTTTTTTTAGAATCACTGTGAAATTAATATTTTTTCTTTTATGATTGTATATGTTCTACGTTCGATCTTTTCGTATTAATATAAAGTTGCATGAAATGATATGTTCTCGATAAAGGTACTCCTCTTAAATATTTTTGTGTGCAATTAAATATTAGATAAATTCAAGTCAACACTGATTATGAGAATAATTAAGATTTATAACAATAAATAAATATATAATACGCAAGGCCTCTCGAATTTCTGTTCAAGTGATGTGTGAAGAGAATTTTTGTAAATGCTATAATAAAACGATATTAATCCATGTTATTAATATAGAAGATTATTGTAAGTGATGATACTAATGCAGAAGATATAATAAATGATAATATTAATGCAGAAGAATAGTTATTAATCTTGTGATTTTAACACGATAAATTTACAAAAAACTCAAGGAGGGTGGGTATGGTTGTCCCCAAGATATTGCTATAATATTGTCACATCCACATCCACACCCTCAAATAACAGCATATGTTAGAAGATTATTAATATGGTTCTTTATTATTTTGAAGAAAAAAAGATTATACTAAGAAATACAATAAACATATATATACAAGGTAAAATACAGTACATATTATTAAATTCAGTTTATGGATATCCATTAGTAAGAAATCCGGTATCATGCCAAAATTTAAGATATTTATGAATTAAATCCACATTAATCGTTGGACATGAATGTAAATATTTTGATCGTGCTTCAGTTTTAACTGTTTCATATTCTGATATTTGAAATCCTGTTTTTGATGTAAAAAATGTATCAAAAAATGATGAAAGTTTAACTAAAGCTGTTTCAGATTTTAACACCATGTCAAGCCATTCAGCTGGATTAACTATTCGAAAATGAAGACCAGCTTTTTTAAGATAATCAAGAAAAGTTGACCATGTTATTGAATGAGGATTAAGTACATGATGTACATCATCAGATTTTACATAATCCTGTAATGCTATATCAACAACTGATAATGCAGCAATATCAACTGGAATCCATCGTACATCTTGACCTTGACTTGGCATTTGACCAAGTTGACCACCACCAATACAGATGATTAATGAAACCATTTCCGATGTATTCCATGCACCATTTATACTATCACCTGATACTTGACCAATACGATAAATATCAACTGGTAAATCTTCAATGAATAATAATTTTACAAATAAAAAGAATATTTAACAAAAAAAGAAAACTTACTCCATAATTGTTTAGCTGCAGCACCAAGATGTTCACAAACATATTTACTTTGACCATAACCTTGTGCTATTGGAAGTTGTGGTCGTCGAATAAGAGGTTCCTCTTTAACAATAGGTATAATACCTGAACCTGACGAAGCTACACTTGAGATAAAATGAAAACGAGCATTTGCTTTGCGTGCTAGTTTTAATAGATTAAATGTGCCAAGAATACCATCTTTTTCAAAATCACGAACAGTCATATTAAACTAAAAATAAATAATAATAACAATACTTTTCTTCTAAATTTCACTCTACTTACATCCATACGATATGCTGAATGAACAATATCAGTAACTTCATTACATAATTGATTATATAAATCATAATCTTGTCCTAAGAATCCTTCGGATAATGACATATTATCAAGAAGAACAACACGTTTATTATTTTCTTTGAATATATCAGTTGTTTGATAACGTTGTTCATATTCTTTTATAATCCGACTTTTATCTTGACCACGGAAGAAACAGTAGACTTTTGATACTGAATCATGTTTTAATAAATCAAGAACAATCCATGAACCAAGTGAACCATTCGCTCCAGTAATCAAAAAAATTCGTTCTTTATTATTTTTTTTAATCGGATTTATTGGTGATGAATCATTTTTCATTAAATTAATATATCTATCAATTAAATTTTCCGTAAGAACATAATGTTTAGGATCATTATTAATCGATTTTGTATTTATTTTATTATTTCTTAAAATTAATTCATCAACCATTGAATCAATTGTTGAATATTCATATATAAAATTTAATGGAATTGAAGGAAATATCGAAGTTAATTCATTACGTAATTGAACAGCATGAAGAGAGTCAAATCCAACATCAAATATAGATCTTGATGTATCAAAATCCTCATCAGAATATTTTATATTTAATTTAGTTAGTAATTCAAGAATATAATTTTTAAGTGAAGTTTGATTCCATTCTTGTTTATTATTTCCTTTTGATAATTCTGTATTTTGTTGATCTGGTTTAAGAAATTTTTCATATAGTTTATCAATTACATCAGCATAATCATTATAAATTCGTTTACGCATTATCTAAATATATTTGATTGAAAGAATTTAGTTTTAATTTAAAACTATCAACTTACATTTCCTTTATCAGTAATAGATAAAGTTTTACTCATAGGTAAACATTTAATCATTTGACGAACTATTCTTGAATGATTTGGTGCTGTTTTATTAGCTGTTTGAACTGCTTCCCAAACAAGATCCGAGATTTCATCATTGGAATAATTTTCAGCTTCTTCTCGATTTAATTCAATCAAGACACCAGTACATAAACGTTTATGACCAAAAACAGCAGCTCGTTTTACAAGAGGAGAAGCACATATATTGTGTTCCATAGGTAGAGCATTGGTTTTTTCACCATTTACATGAATTAATGTATCATCTTGACGACCTTCTATTCGATATTCACCAGATCCAGGTGGATCTTCAATGAATACATCATTTGTTGAATAAGAACCATCAGGTTGATTAGCAATACCTGGTTGACAGAATGGATCATTAGGCAAATGTACCAACTAAAAACATTCTCTTTTATTTAATTAAGAATCCTAAATAAATTACTTACAACATGATCATCTGGTCTAATCATAACAAAAGGCTTTCGACATGCAGCAATTTTCATAAAATTATATCGTGTTATTGGTGAATTCAAATTATTCATCATCACCATACCCTAAATAAATTATATTAATATTATTACAAATCAAATATTCATATCGATTTACAGTTTCTGTTGCTCCATAATTAGAAGTAATACGAATTCCATTTTCAACAAATTTACGCGCGATATGGTCTGATAAACTTGCACCACCGTAAAAAATATGTTTCATTCGTTTTAATGGTTCATATGTAGCTGATTTATCAGATTCTAATTCATTTATAAGTTGTTCAAGAAAAACTGGTACAGAATAAATTTTATTGATTTGTTCGACTTGAATATTGGCCACAAGTTGTTTAGGAGTTGGTGGATAGATTTTTGATAGAGCAAGTGCATAGGTTGCTCCAGACATCAAACAACCTACAGCTGTACATAATCCTGCTACATGGAATCTAAATATTAATATTAAACTATTGATAGTTTAGTAGTTTGATAGATGACTAGATACTTACAGCGCACCTAATGTAAGAACGACGTCACCTTCGTCCCGAAAGCCTTTATTGGCACTTGCTTGAACCTGATGAATGTAAAAAAGACCTCGATTTGTAAGACGAATTGGTTTTGGAAATGCTGTTGAACCCGAACTATAAATCGAAATTACCTTGTAGCACATCAGATAAAACAGAATTTTACTTACCTGTGCAAGATTAGTTGAATATTTTCAAGTGAATCTTTTTCTGTTCTATTGATTGGTTGTGAAGAATTATAATTCTTATTCCAATCAACATTTTCTAATGGAATTAACTTCAATCCATCAAGTTCAATTTGAATTTGTCCTGATTCAATTACTAAATAGGATGCTCCGGTTGTTTTTATAAGATGTTCTAATGCTGCTTTGGAATTACGAATTGATAATGGAAAAACGACAACACCTAATTTAACTAAGCCATAGAATGTTAGAAGATGATTAACTGAAGTATTGGCTAATAAACAAACAACAATTGATTTTTGTGAATTAGATGAAAGATCAATTTGTTTAGCATATTTATCAGCTAAATAATTTGCAATTCCATTAACTTGAGCAAATGTAGCCGACGCATAACGAAGTGGATCTGACGTAAGATCAGGATATAAAAGATGAGTTTTATCTGGGCGATTTTGAGCTTGATATTCAAGAAGTTCAGGAACTGATTTGTATGAAATATGAGCAAGTATATCGTTCTAAATAGATACCAAATAAAAAAGAAGTAAGATAATGTTAAGTAAATTTCTGTTGTTATTATTTCACTCAATAAAAATGTATTATAAATTTTACCTGCATATTTTTTGTTTTATGTTTTTCAGTAGTGTGAATTGAATGAACGAAGGAACTGATATTCTAGCATGTTAACCAGGCTTTATATAGAGTAGAACGAAGGTCACAAAGAAAGAAAGAATAGCCACTTAACATTCGTAGTCAGAAGAAAGAGAGAGAGAGATATCATTTCTTCTGTTATATATAGTACGTTTAGTTCGAAAGGGTCATCGCAGACATTCACTGTTGATTAAATAGGTACTCGTACTTTTAGTTCGAAAGGGTCATCGCAAATATTCATTATCAGCTAAATAGATACTCGTACTTTTATCGTTTTGACCGATAATTTTCTTTGATATATCTTTTAAATGCAATATTTCAGCGTGATTATCGATTGTTCAAATATTATCTTAAACTGTTAAGAAAAAAAATATATATTGAAATCATGTGAATATAATTGTTAATGATGCGATATAATACTTTGTTGATTAATATTTTATTAATAATTCGATCGTCTGAATTTTTGAAATGATTCTCTAAATGTTTTCATATATAATTTTGAAGGAAAAACAAAAACAATAAAAATAAGCATTGATAGATTAAATGAAATAAAATAACCAGAAAGATATAACCATGGATTATTGGAAACATCGACACATCCAGATATTAATGAAATAATTAATCGAGGCATTGAAAGTATAAGTAAAATCAGAGGACTAATTATTAATTGTTTATGTTCAATAAATTGTTCAAGTATATGTCTTATATAAGTTCGTTTAGTTCGAGTTATTGATTTTTGTCTCGCTGTACCAAAAACAATATAAAAAGCTGAAATAAAATTAGCAATAAATGGAGTAACAAGATGAAAAAATAGAATAGCTGTATTATAATCTTGAAGAGAACTAGAATAATTAATAACACATAAAATACGATATTCCATTTCATATTTATCTGTATTAGTCAAAAGTAGTTTTTACAGCTGAAAAGAACTTGATATATCATTAGTTTTGACTGTATAAAGGACAGAAACATACATGACAAATGGTAGGACATTTTTTGTTAGTCATATGACAAAATTATATGACTAGTTTAGAACTTACGAGATAAATTATAGTTTCCATTAAGAGTTTTTTTATCAGATATTATGTATCGTATATTCGAAAATAAATGTCTATAACTTTTGTGATTAGAAATAGAAGGAAACTAAGATCATCAAATAATGAGAAATAGGATGAATCAATTGTGTACTTTCTTACTAAAGTCATGAATAATCATTTCGGTACTTTTTGCCACGTAACCACAACAGAAAACGAATATTTGATCGATAAAAATAACATATTTAATTCGTGATTTATTTCTCATAAATCTATGTCTTCTACTTAAGATTTTCTTGGTTGTGTTTTTTCTCTTATAAAAGATATGAAAGGTAGGAGATCAATTTTCATCCGATAAGGAATGTGGTTTCTGTTATGTAACTTGTAAATGATTTGAAAACATATTAGATTTAACTGATAAGAAAAATATCGTTTTTATTGTCATCTTGACTATGTTTTTAATAAAAATAAATTTGTCGTGATTTTTTTAGCATAACTGTTGTTGCTTGTTTCATAAATAATGCTCTATTATCTTTAAAAACTTGACAAAAATCATTTGCCTTTGAATAACATTTTGCTAAAGTTGAAAAATATTTCGATTCAAATGCATTACAATTGATAGATTTTCGTTGATTATATATTCGAGCTAGAAAATCTTGTGTACAATTTTGTACATTGACCATCATTTGTCTTCCCTTATATATATAAATAAAGCCAAAAATATAATGAGAAAAAAAAATAGAATATTTTACTTGTGGTGTAAATTGTAAAACAATATCTTTAGGAAATTGTTGACATAATTCCTGTGCCCATGCTGTTACACTTTCATCATTACAACGATAACGTTCATGAAAACATTTAATAAAATCACAACCTGTTTCTAAAGTTTTGGATTTTTCAGAACAAGCTTTGGTTTCTAAAAATAAAAAAAATTAATTTACTTATTGTCAATAAAGAAATAGATACCTGTTTTGCTCATTTTTGAACCATGAATAATCATGATAAAAGAACATATTAACCCTTTCGGGACCAACTTTTTTTTTATCTTTTTAATGATCGGTGAATCATTTTATAACTATCTATCTTAGTGGCAACCTCAGAAAAAAAAAATTTTTTTTTTGAAAAAGCTGAGGTCTCTCCCAGGGATGGTGGTATATATTTGTACCACCTATCCTGTGGGTTTTTCAAAAAAAACTTTTTTTTTCCTGAGGTTAGATAGTTATAGAAATGATAGACCGATCATTAAAAAGATGAAAAAAAAGTTGGTCCCGAAAGGGTTAAGACAATACAACAAAACATTTTCACTATCATGAATAGCAAAAATATACAAATGAATACATTTCTTTATATATGTGTTCTTTTTTCAATGTATGATTTTGAATTACAATTGATAAAAAATCTCGAGTTATCTCTATGTTATATAAGTTATTATATCATTAAAAAAGCAACCTTCGTAAAAAGCAAAGAAATCACATAAGTTCATTGAGTATTATCAATTTCGATAGAGTTGTATTAACCTTGTTTACCATATTAATATACAATGAATTTTGATTCATCTAGAAAATATCACTCATTTGTTATTATATGATATCAAAATTCATGTCTTTGTTTAGTAAACGAATATTCGACAAAATTTTTATCTACTATTAATTTTCTATTTTAATAGTTAATATTCGCGTTATTCAATTTAACTGAATATATTTCTTTTTTCTACCGACAAAAATGTGATGTATGACCTAGATTATTATCATTCGTATTTGTGATATATGATCTAGTTATTATCGTTCGCTTTATTTAGTCTTTCTTTCTTTTCTATCGAGGTCGTTAATATACATTTCATATATATGTTTCTTTGTTATTGTCAAGGGATATTCTATACTAGAATATTCCTTAATATACGTGTATTGCATCATATATATAAACGTGTATGAAGTAGTTTATTTTGATAAATAAATATCATTTAACACTCGACTTCAGGACGTAACAAAAAATATAAAAATAGTTTCTTTAATTATATTATTTTCTTAACAGTTATATATTCTAGTTTTTTTACATTTATTACTGTTATATTTCAACATCATCAATACACTAAAATAATATCATAATTCAATATAATTAACGATGACTGTATTTTTATTCTCTTTATTTATCATTTTATGATAATTTACATGTATTCTCAATACTATATTCTATTGAAAAATGAAGAAATTATCTCCAAATTGTTTAACGAAAAGAATGGAAAATCATCACTATTCTTCGATAATTAAATTATTAACGATTCATATCATGTGGAGAAAAAAAATATCTTGTTTTTTGTAATTTGTGTTTATGAGACACAAAAAAAAGTTAAAATTCGATGAATTATCACAATCTAATATATTATTAAGGTTGATAAAATACAATACACATTTTTAACTCAAGACCAAATAAAAAAACAAGATATTTACGCATCATTGAAACGTTTCAAAGGGACTAGTCATCATCCTGAAAATTGTCATTATCAAAAAATACGCTATTACAATCTAATTACCGATTTATTTTGACAGCAAAAAAATAGGTTACCTATCATATACGAATCAAATAACAACATAGACGCACTTCGTAAACAAAAAAATACCATAAAAATATATTATGAATATAAAAACTGTTTTTAATTCTTTTGTTGACACTATATTTCATCACATTAATTACAAAATACTATATAAATTTCAACTAGCTTTTAAACACATTTATCACATAACAATAAAAATAATTTCAAGTTCATGGTTACATATATATATAAATATCGAGAAGTATACTTTATCTAAATATTATAATCAGAAGAGTATTTATGATAGAAAATCAGAATTTATGGTTAAGGTTTTGTTATTAGAAACGATATTCTCTATTAGAGTATAATATAAATATCATAATAGATCTCAAAAGATGTTTGTCGACTTATAATTCTAGCTATGATAAATTTCTTACTATAATCATATAAGCAAAATAATCTATTAGTAAATAAATGAAATGATTCGTAAGTACCATTGAGTTTTATATCAAAATAAAATTGTTATTTATTAGCTAGTAGAATTACCTTCTGTATTCTTCTTTCGCTTTATAGTGCACTATCAATCTTTTCATGTTTTTTTTATTGTACAAAATTTTTAACTGTACTTCTGAATAATCAATACAGAAGTCATTTCGATAACGCATAATACGCTTCCATGTTGAAAATAAATTATATCTCACATAAAGTTAAAAATTACAACAAGAAAAACAAATATTATCTTCTCTTCAGATAAGATTTGAATACTAAACTATTTACGATAATAATTAATCATATAATAATACTATAGTGATATATACATACTATTTCAAGGTGATATTTACACAATTTTTCGATATAATAGCAACAACAAAAAAATATAGTTCGTCTATAATTTATTTAAACTAAAAAACGAATATTTGAAAAAGATCATTATCTATTGAGAAAATGTAATTTAAATAGAATACCTTGCAATTTTTTTTTATATAGATCAAAAAATGATTGCTTTTAATATATAATATATTAATACAAAATAAAAGTAAATAATTTTTAAAAGACAATTTTTCGTTTTTAAAAAATAACCTATTTATTTTGAATTGCTTTTATATACTAAGTTTCATTACAATATAAATATATTCAGTATTGATTAATGTTAAAATAAAATATTATTATCAATACATTCAATTTTGTTCTGTTCTCTTTCTTTCTCTACCAAACGTATAATATCCGCTTGTCACTATATATCATCAAAAGAAAAGGTGAAGCACATGCTTGAGTGATCACAACGGCTAAATGCGTTTTTTTTATGTGCGATTTCGATCAATCAAAAAAACTATTAAATTGAAGGCTATACTGCAAGGACAAAATACAGTCGACATATTTTATTTCTCAACTGTTTCGCTCGAGGAGACACATGTATATGTACAAATGTCCTTATCGAATAAAAATTGTATTACTATATGTTTTAACTGTTGAAGACAATTTTTATCCTAGATAACTGATACGATGAGTCATATACGACACACTACTAAAAAACTATATGAAATTATTTTGAACGGTTTTAAAATAAACTATCGATATGTTCATCTAATTAATACACGGATGTATTTATAAACCGCTGGAAGTTAAAGGGATAATATTTTAAAACAAAATTTCTACCTAGCTAAATGATTTATTAAAATATTTGAAAATGATAAAATAATAAAAAGATGCTGAGCGAAAAAAAGCACTATGAGAACTAATTAGAATATGAAAACTGTCTATGCCAGAAACGCAATATTTGTTTTGTTGACTTCCATTATTGGACGGAACGTTTCCTACAAAAATAAAAATAAAAATGTATAGTTCAAAATTATAAACTCTCTAAAATGATATTTCGATAAAAAAAACGACTATATATGAAATATAATATTAGAATTACTCTCAAGTCATTATTATATAAAGATGATCTTATTAAACTTACTTCTTGTCAAGTTTTTATTCATATATATGATCTTACTTATGATTATAGTCGTATACAATACCAACAAGCAATAATCATCTACTAATGAACAAGCCTAATCAAATCTACTACATATTCAAATATTAGATTGTACAAACTGCAATACTCCTCCAATTCAATACTGCTATGCATTATATGATCTACAAATGAATCATATGACGATCACATATTCAAAAATTAAACGCTATACAATATCAGCTTCTTATACACTTACAAAACGAATATTGAATCACATATGAATAAATAGCTCTGTTATACAACGTTAGTCAAATACTAAGTTCTGTCATCTATAATATAAAAGTCATTCTACGAAATCTATCCTTTGATAACAAACGAATACCAACGGTTACAACTCTGTTCTACTATTTTACATAGATAAACAGGTAATTTTTCGAATTCTAAAAAATCGGAAACAGACTGCTTGATGAATAAACTTTATGATAATTTTATTCAAATATTTATTTGATGAAATATCACATTTATGTCCCATTAGTGTGTTCAGAATCAAACAAACAACGAATATGCTGTACGATAATTGTATTCAGATATTTACTTGAAGACATGTCAGATGTATGTCACATTAGTGTATTCAGAATCAAACAAACAACGAATATGTCATACGATAATTATGTTCAATTATATTGATCGATGAAAGATTCACTTCTAACAGTAGACAAGCTCTGTCATCATGTGATGAATGAATCTGTTATAGAAATGTTTTGTACAAATACCTTACTCATTCTGATTTAGACTTGTATGACGGTTAACGATGTAAGAACAAGTCACTGTTGTACACATCATACCGTAATTGGATTATTCCATTATTTTATTCATTGGAATATCAAATTCCACAATCTACACACGGCCTAATATCACAAAACCCATGAATAAATCAGATAATCGTTGTGTTCACTTATATTTCGTTATCAATCATTCGATCCTACCATTTCATATGATTTGTCGTCTTGTGATCAATGAATGAGTTGTAGGAAAAGTTTATACAAATATTTCACTCATGCTCATATTAGGTTTTATTTCGATGAAAAACATAAGATGTAGTAACACATGAATAAATTCTACTATGACTGTTGTCACTTATTTTTATCAACAAAACATAAACATTCACACTCTAAACACGGTTTAATGTGACAATACCAATGAATAAATCCCACCATAACTGTGTTCACTTATATTTCGTAAACAACCATTCGTTTCAACCATTTCAAATCCTTAACCGCCTTCTGTTGAATGAACTGCTTATAAATCCAGAGCCCATACCTGAATTGCATTAGTCAGTTATCTTCTGCAATACAATGCGAAATTTCAGACTCTAAACAGAGTTCGATATCACAACACCGATGAATAAATCCTACCACATATATGTTCACTTATATATCTTGATAGATGATTCACTTCTAAGATTAGAAAACATTTAACGCCTTGTGATGAATGAATTAGTTATAGAAATGTTTTGTGCAAATATCTTACTCATTCTCATGTAGACTTTTATGAGGGCTAACGATGTAAGAACAAGTCACCTTTGAACACATCATACCGTAATTGGTTTATTCGATTATTTTCTTCATTGAAATACCAAATTCTACACTCTACACATGGCTTACTGTGACAATATCAATGAATAAAACAGATAATCGTTGTGTTCACTTATATTTCGTAGTCAATCATTCGTTTCTACCATCTAATATGATTTGTCGTTTTGTAATACATGAATTCATCACAGAACCTGAATTGTACTATTCTATTATCTTCATTAGTATAATTTCCAACTGAAGACACTGAATATACTTTAATATCATATCACAACTGAATAAACTCGACCATCATTCTATTCAACTATGTTTCTTCACGAGTCATTCGCTCCCAACATTCGATAAGATTTGTCGTCTTGTGGTGAATGAATTAGTTATAGAAATATTTTGTACAAATATCTTAGTCATTCTTATGTAGACTTTTATCAGGGTTAACGATGTGAGAACAAGTCACTGTTGAACACATCTTACCGTAATTGGATTATTCCATTATTTTATTCATTGGAATATCAAACTCCACAATCTACACATGGCTTAATGTCACAACACTAGCGAATCAATCCTACTACAACTATGTTCACTTATGTCTCGTAATCAATCATTCGTTTCTACCGTTTCATATCATTTGTCGTCTTGTGATCCATGAATCAGTTGTAGGAAAAGTTTATACAAATATTTCACTCATGCTCATATCCAGTTTTATTTCGGTGAAAAACATATGGGGTAGTAACAGGCGAATAAATTCTATCATCACTATTGTCACTTATCTTTTTCCATAAAACATAAACCTTCACACTCTAAACACGGTTTAATGTGACAATACCAATGAATAAATCAGATAATCGTTGTGTTCACTTATATTTCGAAATCAATCATTCGTTTCTAACATTTCATATCATTAACCATCTTCTGATGAATGAACTGGTTATAGATCCAGAGCCACTACCAGAATTGCATAAGTCTATTATCTTCCTTAAATACAATCTGAAATTTGAAACTCTAAACACAGTTTGATATCACAACACCGATGAATAAATCCTACCATATATATGTTCACTTATATATCTTGATAGATGATTCACTTCTAAGATTAGAAAATATTGAACGCCTTGTGATGAATGAATTAGTTATATAAATGTTTTGTACAAATATCTTAGTCATTCTCATGTAGACTTTTATGAGGGTTAATAATGTAAGAACAAGTCACTGTTGAACATATCATAGCCCAATTGGAGTGTTCCATTATGTCTTTCATCGAAATATCCAATTCCACGCTCTATAAACAAGGCTTAATGTCACAGCACCAATGAATAAATCAGATCGTTGTGTTCACTTATGTCTCGTAATCAATCATTCGTTTCTACTGTTTTATATCATTTGTCGTCTTGTGATCAATGAATGACTTGTAGGAAAAGTTTATACAAATATCTTACTCATTCTGATATAGACTTTCATGATGGTTAACGATGTAAGAACAAGTCACTGTGGAACACATCATATCCCAATTGGAGTATTCCATTATCTTTTTCGTTGAAATATCAAATTCCACACTCTAAACACGGTTTAATGTGACAACACCAATGAATAAATCAGATCGTTCTGTTCACTTATATTTCGTACTCAATCACTCGTTTCTGCCATTTCACATCGTTACCCGCCTTCTGATGAATGAACTGGTTATAGATCCAGAGCCACTACCGGAATTGAATTAGTCTATTATCTTCCTTAAATACAATCTGAAATTTGAAACTCTAAACACAGTTTAATATCACAATATCCGTGAATAAATTCTACCCATAGTGTACTGTTCAATTATCTACTTCAATATTTTATTCAATTGAAAACACTAAATATGGTCAAATATCGCAACAGCAATGAATAAATCCTACCACCACGATCATATATTCAAATATTACACACTGTGCGATGTAAGATTTCTACACATTTTATGAAAAAATTATCAAGTCAAACATGAACCAGTAGCTTTCTTATACAGTGTTCAAATACCAGGCTCTGTTATTTATAGCGTAAGAATTATTGTCCATAATCTGTCGTTGCGTAAAAAATGAATAGTACGTGCTAGAATTCTATTCAAATATTGTGCTCATTCTGATATCAACATCTATGTAGGCAAACGAAATATGATCAATTGGTATATAAATACATCATACCATAATTATATTATTCTATTATATTATTCAAGAAAGTATCAAGTTTCAAACTACGAACATGGTTTGATTTCACAACAGCAATGAACAGATTCTACCATAACTGTGTTCATATATATTTCGTAATCAATCATTTGTTTCTAACGTTTCATATCGCCTATCGCCTTCTGATCAATGAATTAGTTATAGATCCATAACCACCATAATTCTGTTCAACTATATTTGGTGATGAGTCATTCATTTCTAATATTTCATATCACCTGTCACCTTCTGATTAATGAATTAGTTATAGATCCATAACCACCATAATTCTGTTCAACTATATTTGGTGATCAGTCATTTGTTTCTAACGTTTCATATCACCTGTCGCCTTCTGATGAATGAATTAGTTATAGATCCATAACCATAATGGTTATCACTTATCTTATTGTAAGGAAATGTTAAAGTTAAGACTCTAACTATACTTCTAATATCACAACAGCAATGGATACTTCAGAGAATAACTGTCTTCACTTATCATATTCAATACAGTTTCAAATTTGACACTCTAGATACAGTTTAATATCACAAGAACAATGAATAAATCATATAATCATTATAGTATTCCTTTATCTTGTTCAATATAGTGTCAAATTTTGAGATTCTAAACTTAATCTAATATCACAACATAAATGAATAAATTGTATTATAATTCTGTTCGATTATATTTCTCCATGAATCGTTTGCTGCTAACATTTGATAATATTTATTGTCTTGTGATGAATGAATTAGTTATAGAAAGAATTTATACGAATATTTTCCGAATTC